>JAUJPK010083312.1:0-11027 GCA_032270525.1 Callophyllis flabellulata | reverse complement strand
CTGACGGTCGCACGCACGGGCCACGGCTGCCTTGGCCTGCGCCGCCAAGGCCGCCTGGTCAGCCCGCTCCTTCCTCACGGCCTTTTCCCGTTGGAGGACCAAGTCTTGGAGCTCCCCCTCCAGCCGCCGCCTTTCCTTGGCGCTGCTCGCCAATGCGGCCACCGCCTCCTCCCTCTCAGCTTCCATGGCCGTCTCCCCGGGCAGGGCCTTGAAAGCGGCCGCGGCCGAGTCCATGACCGCCCGCGACCGGGAAGCCTCAACCTGGTCCGCCGGAACGGGCCAACGCGAGGGAGCAAGGGTACGACCAGGGGAAGCCAAACAAGAAAAAAAAATATCAGTGGCCAGCGCGGGACGTGGCTCTCGCGCCGGGCACGTGGGCGCAGAGCTGCGGTGCGCTGGCGAGCGTACAGTGGAAATCCGGGCGGGCGAACCCGACGCAGAGTCAGACTCTGAGCTCCCGGGCGACTCAGAGCTCGCGTACGACCGCGCCAACCTCTCGTCGGCGGCTACTTGCTCTGCTTTATCAAGGGCAGCCGAGGCATCCAACTCTGCCTGCAAGGCGCGGGCCAACATTTCATCTTGGCTGCAAAACGGTTTGACCTGGTGGGAGACAACGGCTACTCCCCCACCACCGCTGCGCTCACTCTTGAGGCTATACGTCCGACCTGCTCGGAATTCCACCGGCACGATGGCCCCCCCCGGCCCCGCAGCCGTGGTCACGACGCTACTAGTCGGGTCAATCCCTACAGCAGCTAACTGCTCCGCGTATGACCAACCCAGCCGAGAAAAAACAGTGCTCAAATCGTCCATATCCGAGACCCCCCGGGCCCGACGCGCACTGTCCAACGCGCTTACCAGGTCACCCTGCAGCACCGCTGGAGCCCCCACCACGGCGGCCGCCGGGCGGGGCGCTGGGCCCTTCCCCTCCGGAGAGGGGGCAGCGGTCGGCGAGCGCGAAGTCGCAACGGCTCCCGCGTCAACCGCCGTCGGAGAAACAGGCGACCTCGCGGGCGGTTCGGCAGCTGCAACGTCCCGGTACGACAAGGACGAGGTTCGGCGATGCGGGAAAAAGTCCAACGGGCATTTCGTCGGCAAGTGCATCGGGGGGGGTGTGGGGATGGGAACATCACGAGCGGATGGCACCTCCACGAGCAAGGCACGGCGGCGCTCGCTCGCAGTGGTCCTACTGCCGCCACGGTGCTTCGGGTTACGTGCTGGACTCGAAATGAAATCCGAGAAAACAGGGGACGGCGGACGGGAAAACAACTCCTTACGAGAACCCGCTCTACCCTTCTTAATCTCAGACCGACTACCCCCCTTACCCTTGACACGCAGTCGCCCCCCGATAGCGCTACGATCACGGCGACCCGTGGGGTAATGAGGCGAGGACAGACTACCACTCGACTCAGAGTCCGACAGCGCAAGCGAGGGTGGGCGGGACGAGGTATCGCGTTTCATGGCAGTGGTGCGAAAAGGCGAACGGCTGTCAATGTTGGTATCAGATATACTACCCAGCTTGTTGGTACCACGCTCTACCCCCCGCAGAGAGTCGTACCCAGGGAGACCTGCCCTCCCCCCCGTGCCCCCGCGGGTACTCCCACCCCGAGACACGGGACTACCTACTAGCGTGCGCCTGTGCGCGTCGCGAGCCGACGCGCGGGTCGCACGAGTTTGAGCCCTCGTACGAGGCAGGCGGAAATCGTTGTCTACTTCAACAACACCCGACCTCCTCTCACTCCCCGAACCCACAACCATCTCACCAGAGTTTCCAGACATATCTCCACGCAGACCGAGAAGGATACAGAGATGCCGACGACGCCGCTGTCAGTAAAAAGGACCTTTGTAGTCCTGAGTCTGAGCTGATGGATGTTGATGTTGATGTTCGTTGTATCGGTGCAGTGGTTCGCTTCCAAGGAGAATTATTTCTTTATTAATGTCCCTACAGCAAGTGGTTGAGGACAGGGAAGTGACGAGAGACTGATCATGTGGGCTCGTATTCCGTGCTCGTTCTTGCTCCAACATACGTTATTCTTCCATTTTTCTCACTAGTTCAACCCTACTATTGTTGTTCTCACAGGAAAAGCTGGTTCTCCCTAGATAACTGCTACCCAACGCTACTCTCGACTACTGCCTCAGCTAAGACTCACTTCTTCCTTAGGCTCCTATGGCATTTACAGCAGCGTTCTGCTACTTTCGATCCCAAACGTACTCCTGTCCTTGTTCCTCGTACAATTTATCCTATGTTTCTCAACGTATCCTACGAAATCTCCACTTAATTACTTGGGTTTAGTGTGCTACCCGTTGTTGGTCCGCTCAACTCCAACTTTTGTTTCTTCATTCTGCAATTCGGTAAACCTGTGATTTCCTTTCCGCCTAGGACAACCGATAAAAGATACTAATCGGAATTCTTGCTCATGTAGAAATTGCAAGTACCCGATTCAAACATCCTACTCTTTCCAGGGAAACCTTCTTTTTCCATTCTAATTCTTAATGAACTTAACTGTCCATACTAGTTCCAAATGAAAAACCCAATCTCACCACACTCGCCCCCCCAAGTCTATTGCCACTTCTTCGATTAAGTGTGCAAAGAATAACTAGTTCTCTAGTCTGAGATTGCTGCTGTCCACTGGGACTATACGTAAACCAAGTTATAAGAGTAGACCAAAACAAATGTTGCACAACAAATGTTACAAAATATAGTCTTCCAGATCAAATTTCCACCACATTCCCCAATACTCCAACATTGTCTTCAACTATACTTCGTCCTATACCATTCCCTCAGTACTCAGCTACTCCATTTTCCGCCTTATAACCTTAGTCAACCAAGTTCACAATACAAACTTACCTCTGGCCTATTTCCCATCAAAACTTGGGATAATCATCGACCAGCGTAAGGGTAGAAGAATAAATCAGACTTCACAATGCAATACATGCTTGGTCTATTTCCATCAATACTTAGGAAAATCATTGACATCGATTGCAGCCTTACTGATCCCAACAAAGTGTATTGCATGGGTTCGGCCTATCCTCATCATGACTACATGGGATAATTAACACGCCGAACTAACAATGATGGATCCTAACATTACTTCAATGTTCCGCCCCAGAAACTTCAGACATACCGGTACCCCTTCTCTCTACCTAGTCTCATTCTTCTGCATGTATAAATTTCTTACAACTCTTTGCTGTCTCGTGAACATGCCAACACCAAGTTCCTGCTTCCTCGCTAAAAGTTTTCAACTTGTCCTCATAAAGATGTACGTTGTACCTCTTCCCCAAATCCAAAAGCTTGATCGTATGTGGAAGGGCCTTGTTCGGTGCATCCTCCGCGACCATCACCACTCTTGCCAGTTGCCAACCTGCACGGGTCGTTTTGAAATATATGTACGATCCGATGATGTCACGTGAATATATTCCTGGCCTTCCTCTAGTATCGCAACAAACTTTGTAACCCTTAGCAACGTGTCTCTCCCCCTTAGCACACGCAAGCATACGTTTGGCAAGCTGTACGCGGTATCGTCGATATTTTGCGTTCTCACCTCCGACCTGCACTGGCTCACCAGCCCAATACCTGGACACTATGTTACCATATTGTTCAAGATCGGTCTCATGTTCCCATGTCCTAACAGTCACCTCATCCCAACTAGTATAGTACTGTACCGCATTCTTTCTGTACCGCATTCTTTCCTCCTAATCCCCTCGAAATTCTGTGTTTCGTTATCGTCGTGGGCTTAATACGGTATTGATCCAGCTCCATACATACATCCTCTGCGGTCAGATGGAAAGGTGGTGAACGTTCTGAGTATTTGTTCAAGACATAGCTGCTCATGGCCCAAGGTAAAAACTTCGGTGCTTCCGTTCCCTCATGCGGATTATGACATTTCTTGCACCTATACGTCGATACTCTCGCGTTAATTTCTCTACCAGGTTCGTCTTTTCTGAACTCCAATAATAACAAATTGGGTCCAACCTTTTTCCCATCGCTCGTAGTTCCCGGTCCTACGAATGCAATCTTGTATGGGCCTGTCCAACACTGTGCTAGTTTCGCTGTCAAAGCAAACTTTTTACTTCTGGAATCCGTTTCTCTGGTCTTTAGCACATGTTTTCCTCCTCCGGATATGGTACTTTTGTCATCATAGATCCAGACCCATTCTCCTGCTTCAAACTTGGGGCGCTTATTAATTAAACCCTCAAGGTTTTGGTTAGCAGCCTCATGTCTAGCTTTGATAAGGCGATCCTCTTCTTTAACTAAGTTAAAGGCCTTAATTTGTCGATCCCTCATAAGTTCGAGATAATCCAACTGGTCCTGTTTCAGACCTTGATGACCTCTTACTCCTCGTCCTTCTAATATGGTCATGGGTAACCTGGGGTATCTTCCAATGTGTACCTCATTTGGGGCTAACCCTATACCTCTACTAACATTGTTGTTGTGCGCAGCTACGGCATGCATCAACATATCATCCCAATTCTTTTGGTCATCCGAAATTAGATACGACAACATCTGACAAAGGGTATGGTTTAGCCTTTCAACCATTCCGTTCGTCTGGGGATGATAGGAGCTAGTAAATTTCTTAACAGCTCCCAATGTTTTATACACGGCAGTACTCACTTGTGAAATAAATTCTGTACCACGATCTGACAGAAAGGTGTGTGGGCACCCCCATCTTGGTATATAGTCATCCACTATCCGAGCAGCACAGCCTCGTGCCGTTTTCTCATCTTTGGTCATCGCATATCCTTCTGCGTGCCTACTAAACAAATCCACTATCAATAACACATACGTATTGCCACGCTCGGTCTCTGGCAACGGACCTAACAAATCAAAAGAAATCATCTGACCTGGGCGACTGGGTAGTGGTAAGGATACTAAAGGCCATCGGACGGTACTACGTGCAGTTTTTCTCGCTTGGCACGTATAACATCTCCGAATCCACCACTTAACACTGTCCGCCATACCAATCCACCAATAATATCTCTGCAACATGTTAAGCGTCACGTTCTCACCCAAATGAACTGCTTCCTTGTGCGTGCAATCCATCACCCATGGTCTCAACAATAGCGGCACGTAGGTTCTCACAGGCTCGTCTCCCAGCAAACGCTCAAACCGGCCGGGGTTCCTGTTATCACGATGGGCAGGTTCACGTGATAAACGTTTTACTAAAAGCTTATTTGCATCTGGAAGTTCCATTAACTCTCCTTGTGAGACCAATCGCTTCACTTCCAATACATCTACTGTGTCAGGCACTCCTTCGTTTGTGATTTCTCCTACTGGGACGTCTGAGAGTATAAACTCTATTGCTGTTCTTGCGGATTCGTCTTTCATCTGTGCGACAGCCCACTCACTTGCTGTTTTCTCACACAATTTTTCACCGAACTCCCGCGCTTCCATGCTGTCCAATTCTTCCTCAGGAAGTTCTTCATTATTATCAGTATGATCTGGGCTATCAGCTGCATCGGCGCTACCACCTTCATCCTCGGGATTAATCACAGATATGGTTTGTTTCTTGGTTAAACCTAATAAAGTTCTTCCTTCTTCTGTTATGGGACAAGCATGCAATACCAGTCCTGGCTCCCATTGGCCACTAACTACTGACGTAGGTCGCACTAAAGGCGTGTCATCTGGTATAGCAACTCTACATCTTGGTTTTACGGTTTTTGACTGTCTTTTCGCTCGCTCACTCTGAATCACCTTCCAAGTTTGAGCTGATTGCTCATTAGTGGTGAGCGGCGCAGTCCTCAGCTCTCTCTCCCCCACCGCAAAATTTAACCTGGGGTCCAAGTCTTTCAGCCTATCCGAACTGGAAACTATAGGCTCCGCCAGTTGCGCAGATTGCACACCGCTCGCTCCAATCAGATACACATCGATATCTGCGGGGTCAGATAAACGGACATCAGGGTGATTGTCAGCTTCTGTGGCAGGTAGTGGTAATCGCGACATCAAGTCGGCATTGCCATTGGACTTCCCTGGTCTGTACTCCAAGGTATACGTGTACGCACTCAAAAAGTCGTACCATCGCTGTACTCTATTGACTTTTGTTGATAAACTTTCTAGGTTTTTCAACGGTTGGTGATCACTCACTACTACAAAAGGTATACCATAAAACAGTTGCCGATTTTTCTTTACCGCCCACACAATCGCGGCACATTCCAATTCTGTCGCACTCCAATTTCTTTCATTCGGCAAGGTGCTTCTGCTAAGAAAACACAAGGGTCGCGTAGACTGATCAGGTTGTATCTGCTCTATCACCGCGCCTAGTCCATCGATAGATGCATCGGTGATCAATCGGAAAGGCCGGGTTCCTGATATAGCCGCTTTAAAATCCGGAAAAGCTAAAACGTCTGGGCTAGACAGTCGTTTTAATAAGGTCTGCACTATCTCCACATGTTCGACGGTAAACGCGAATTTAACGCCCTTTTTCAGGAGGTTATTCAGAGATCTAGTAACAGTCGCCATTTGTGGCAAAAATTTCCGGTAATACGACAAAGCGCCCAACAATGACCGTAGCTGACTAACGTTAGTAGGCATGGGTAGTTTCGTCATTGCTTCAACCTTCCCGGGGTCAGGTTCTACTCCTTTTGCCGTAACGCGGTGGCCTAAAAATTTTATAGTGCGCACTCCCAGAAATGCTTTCTTAGGTGCCAGTTTTAAATCAAAAGTTGTTAGTCTCCCAAAAAATCTCTCAAGGTCACACACATGTTCCGCTCCGTTTTTCGAAAAACACACAATATCGTCGATAAAAAGGCGAACACGTTCTAACCCATCACACACTCTCAACATAATAGATTGGAACCATCCCGGACTGGATGCAAGTCCCATCGGCATAACAGTCCATTCATAATTTCCGTTCTGTGTGCAGACAGCGGTCAAGGGGATCGAATCTTCGTGTATAGAGCACTGGAAAAATCCACTAACTAAGTCCATAGTGCTAAAAACATTTGCTCCTCCCAGGTCTGACAACAGATCATCTACTGTGGGCAAGGGCATTACTGGTATTATGGATTGCGCGTTCAGTCGTTTATAGTTGCAAGTCAACCTAATACGACCATCTGCTTTAGCGATAACCACTAAAGGACTCGTCCAGTTGCTATAAGAGCGGCGCAATATTCCTGCCAGAACCAGTTTGTCAATTTCTGTTTTCACTTTTGCTGCTAACACCGGGGAATGTCGGTATGGTCGCTGCCTCACCGGTTGTGCATCTTTCTTTAGAATAATGCGGAAAGGGTCAACAGTAACGTGTCCCAAATCAGTGCTATGCTTGGAGAAACGGTGTGCATACTTGCATAGGAGGTTGCCAAGAGCATCAATGTCATCGGCTGTCCATAGACTCTCCTCAAAATCAAAATGTATCGCTCGCAAGTACGTAGGAATTTTGTTCCACAAGCGCAAAAATGCTTTTTGCTGGGCCGGAGCTAGACTCGATACTGCTGCCGCTGGTGGTTCGTCATCAGATATTTCCGGGTTATCGCCTACTGCTATGGCGTTTATACTCGGAATTTCCGTGGGAATTATTGCTGCATTGTCCAACGCACACGGCTCTAACCTCTCGCCTCCTACACCCAACCGCATACCTCGTTGTACCACGAAACCATCAACATTTAACCTCCTCAAAGGAATTTCTGAAACGCCCGCCTCTACTATGGCTTCTTGCGGGGACCAATCTGGCCCAAAACGGATATAATAAGCACCTTTTTCAGCTTCTGTACCGTCTGCGTTATTAAGGCGTACCTGCACCCAAGACATAGCATTTGGCAACAGATGTCTATGACTGGCAACACGGACAACAACGCGGCCATTTCCTTCGCCTTCGATCATGCCTACTGCGTTATTTACCCACTCGTTATAACGCTGATCGTTCAACTCTTGTTCACTGTCAGTTGTTATAAATGTAACTACTGTTTTCGTCTCGCTCACGTCGCGATATTTTCTGATAGGGAAATGTGACCAGCTGTCTCTCCCTAGCAAGACTGGCACTTTCATTGCCTTATCTGGTACCACATGGGCAAACACTACCAAACAGACTGTCGGGGACCGAACAGACCCGTCTATAGTTTTACCATTATTTTTCAACTGTATGTTCAGGCGTACGTAACTAGAGGTTACTAAAGGTACCCCGTGGAACCCTCCCCAAGTTTTCGGTTCCTCGTCAGCCTTCCCATCTACCGAAGCTGCACCACAAGCCAGCATTTTCCTCCATACCTTTGCTTGAATAAAAGAGGCTGGGCTCCCCGTATCCAGTAGTGCTGTGCAAGCGTGGGTCCTTAGCGCCTTGCTTCCCGCGAACAGCTGTATGGCCGCTGTATGATCCCTCCTATCCAGAATTACGTCTCCACCCACCGCACGCGTAAATTCGGACAGAAAATCGGCACGTTCCCCTCTCGCCAGTCGCACACGGGCAGGGGGAAACACAAGGGCAGGACGATCAGAATTTTGCCTTGCAGATGAATTTAAAGCATGTATTCTGTCGCGGACCGTTTCGGTGTCGAAAAATAATTTACCATGCCTAGTCTCCTCCATTATATTTCTCTCGGACTCTAACTTAGAGCCAAAAACAATCGGGTTCTTGTCAGATGCATTGACTGTACCAACCTCTACCTGGTCCGGTGTTAACCCACATTGTTTTTCCATGATACTACTCAACTTTGGTAACATTGGAACACGATCCCTCCTCACACGTGTTACAAGATCCAAATCTTTATCCTGACCAACAACCGTGCTACTGTCAGGCGTTGGCGGGGTCGTAGAATAGCGAGAATTTCCTGGCGTGCCTCGACCAGGGGGACACCAGACATGTTCATTCTTACGCTTACCCCTTCCTACAATTTCCCTGGCGCTACTCTCTCGGTTCGGGGTTGTTCCTAGCTTTGGTTGATCAGCCAAAGGGGGCGCGCTTACTTCCCCTACAGTAATAGAGATTGACTCGAATTCGGTTTCACTATTCGCTGCTACACTCGGCGAAACTGCGCCGCTTCGAACTCGCGTTTTATCCGGGGGCCTATTCCGATTATCTACGCGGTTCGGACGGCCACAACTCGTTACTTTTTGACGAACAACGGGCTGTGTGGAAAGGGGGGGTACAGATTTAATGCTCAACGGCGGTCCGGGATAATTACTTCCATCTCTACCTGGAAGGCGACTAATTTCTGCAACCCCACTCTTACCGTTCTCAGACTGATGACATCCTGTCTCTTGGCCCGAAACTGCGACGTGCAACGCAGTCCCGGCCGAACTTTCTTGATGAGTAGTCGTGGGCCTTGTGCCCCTCACGACGCTCTCCTTACGTGCTTCTCCTGCTCTGTGGGGCAAGGGATAAAGCGGCCGCTGTGCTTCCGGCGCGGGGGCCAACCTACCGTTGCATTTTCAATTGTGTCTACCATTTCGTTCCTTACGGGCCTGGGCCCACTGACACAATCGATGTTGCCAACGGCGCCACCGCCTTTCGGCTTCTTCAGGTGTACCATCCCCCACATCGGGATGGATTAATTCGGAACGGTTAATAAATTTTTCGGGACACTCACGAGCAAAATGACTCTCATCACCACAGTTCAGACATCGCGGCCCATATGATGCGCGGGCAGCATCGCGTGCTTCACGGGTTTTGAAAGGTACATAAAATGGAGGATCTTTATTATTCTTTCCAAACCCTCCCCGTTCCTTCATAACCGAATACACCCTACTAAATTCTTCGGACTCATCCTCAAAGGACTCCTCCTCCACAGTCATCACTCCCCCGAACTGCCTACTACGGAAAGCTTGACTATACGTCTTAGATCGCGTGGCCATACCTCCTGGCAAACGCACCGACGCGGTAGCGCGCGTTTGATTGAGAGCGAGGTCTTCCAAGGACCCCAACAACTCGTCTACACTATCAAACGGTAACGCTCTTAAATTGCGACCAGCAAAAATTTGCGCGCTCAACCCCGCAAATTGGTCATCTACTCCTGTTTTTATAGCTATCTGCATCGTCCCGTCCTCCGGGGCAACGCTACCTACACATCGCACGTTTCCCAACAATAACCTCATTTCCGACAAGTACACGCTAAACGGCGTACCCTCTGGTACCACCAGATTCTGCAATGCCTGCATGACTGCAGCTGGCGTAGCTGTACTTAAATGACGGCAAAGAGTGCGGATGACGTGCTGCAAAACTTCCGGCCCGGTCCGTCCAGCATCCTGGAGTCGGCTCCCTTGCGCAAAAGCGTCAGAAATCATAGATTTCAGCGCCGATGCCTGGGGCGCAGTGGGACGGACAGCACGCAAAACGTGGCGTTCGATGCACTTTTCCCAGCCTTTAATCCATAGAACTGGGTGAGGGTCATCACAAGCTATTCGTAGGCCAAGCACGGAGTCACGCAAAGCGGTAGTGAAATGTACTAGGTCCGACACATTGTTAGAGGTCGTAAAAGGGATCTGGGGCAACGGCATCAGTACCCTAGTGTCCATACGAGCATACGCCTTGCGCGTAGCTAAAAGACTACGGGGACTAGGCGGGTCATCCATAAGTGCAAGTTCTACTGTAGGCGGCGCAACAGCAGGTGTCACCTGGCCAATCCCATGTGACGGAATATTATTTGCGGTTACGGGCGCGTGCGCAGCAGCTACAACAGGTGGTGCTACCACCGCCCCCCCAACTCCGACACCAGCGCCAACCCTTGCGCCTACACCAACCCCACCGCAGTCACCCATTCCATCGCCAACCCCAGTACCACCACCGACACCTCCAACCGTACCATCACCATCGGTACCACTACCAACCGGAGCATACCCACCGGTATCATATCCGTCAGCACCCGAACCGGCACCACCAAGGGCACCGTCCCTCACGCTACCTCCAACACCACCCAAGGAACCAACACCCAAAACTCAATACCCTGTTCCTCGCACCTTTTAAAACCGTTGCCCCTAGAGCCGCGGTGTCCACGATGGGGCCCACTTCGGTACCCACCGCTGTCCTGGTTGTGGTGGGGGCGGCGCATATGCCCTGGTTGTGGTGGGGGTGGCCCATATGCCACCCATAAAACTATCTGTG
>JAUJPK010082202.1:0-11057 GCA_032270525.1 Callophyllis flabellulata | reverse complement strand
TGGAAGCAGGGTTGCTGAATGCCTGTCTGCAGCCATCATCAAGCACCTGTGGTTTGTGTTGATATGCCAGTGTTCGTCAGCATTCAAGCCGTGCACACAAGCACAGTGGTGTGTCAACATACACAGTGTTTATGCTTACCGACAGTATCCACTAAGCCGGCTGCCTTTACCAGTAGTAGCTACTGAACTGGACAGCATCACTCAAACAACATGCTTGTTGCTGTCACCTTGCCAATCACTTCTATAATTTCCACTGGCTCAATCAACTCCCCTGTTGCCCAATCTACTTGCACAGACCTGCTCAACACGGATGAGCAATTCACATTCATACATTGGTCCTCTCCATCCTCGTCAGCTGGCCCCTCCGCTACAATATACTCCACTACTTCCTCCCTAGCAGCAGCGGATTGTGAATCGTCTGTTTTCTTACTGACATGCACACGATAATATTCAAGTGGCTCTTCTTCAAAGCTGAGCTGGCCTGTGTCGGGGTTAACCTGCGCCCATGGATGACACAGCATCACAGCAGATGTGTCTGTTCCCGAGACGGACAAAAATATCTGACGTGTTTTGCCGTACGCTTTTGTGCTTGACACAAGCTGCCGTACTTGACCCACACAGAACAAGACCCCCCCGCCCCCTGCAACATGAAGCACTGCTAACACATTGTTGCCCACTCGGACGTCAGACCCGGTGCCCATTGCGTCTGCATCCTTCACAAGTTTCACGGTCCGGTCTGCCGACTCAACAAAACGTTGGACCAGGTTCCGCTGGTCACCCGTGGTGCCACTGTTGAAGCACACCCTCAGGAGCTGCGAAAAGGACACATACCCGCCCTGTGTTCCCACACTCACGCAGCTCCCCCTTACCTCCGTCAGCTCTGTGCATCGGCTGCCTACCTCTGCGCGTTCTTGAGGCACTGCACAGTGCAGGTCTGATCTGAGGGCTGCACCAATGTCATCAATCGCACTTGCCATCTCGGACAACTCTGTCTGAACCAGCCTGTAGTGTTCCCATCGCTGTAACTCATCTTCTGTCGGAAGCGCAGTATGATTGCTCTTGGCTGCTGCTGTTAACCACGCGTGCCTAGCATCATGATGTGCTTCCTGCATGAGTCCGCACGTGAGGTACTGTTCGCAGTAGTAGCTCGCATTGGGCCACCAAGCTCTCAAGCAGGGAGAAACTGGCAGTATCTCAGTGTTGCTATTAGAACCGCACTGATCGATTCGAGGCTGGTGGTGCTGTGACAGCGAGAAACCTGGCAAATGCTTTGCCTAGAGTGGCATACTTCTTCAGGAGGGGACCGAATCCGGTGACCTTCAGAAGTGTGAAACAGAGCTGTATGCCAGAGTGGATGCCGCATGTGATGTCAAAATCTGCAAGACACCATAGATAGCAGCTTAGGGGATGATGCATATCATGCATACCAGCCCTTCACAAGCACAGAACACCGAGTTGACATTTCATACCAATAGGTAGCCACGAATGGCGGATAGAATGTGCTAGACACACCGCATGATGCAGCTGGTGGACTCTCTTGAAGAAGTGTGCCTTCTCAGACTCTGGGATGCGTTGGTCTCTGTCACCATGGCGTAAGAGCTGATCCTTGACATCCTCAACCCCGAGATTGCATGCATTGAAGTCAGTTGCTTTTGCTTCAGCAGATGACAAGGGAGTCACTAGCAGAAGTCCCCAGTGTACGCTCATAGTACCCTGAGTGTATTTATAGTGTTTGTTTATTCGGTTTAAGTACACTTACGTACACCTGACATACTCTGGATGTTCAAAGTCATTCATTAAGCATCCACTGTAAACATACACTGCCAACACAGAACATCTGTTGCGTGGGTTCATCAACATTCATCAACACGTGCCATCATGATACATCCTCATTCAATCAGGCTGTAACAAGGGAGAAGGTACCATTGTATGCCAGGGTACATTCGGGCAACTATTGGATGTATTTGCAAATGAATGTTGCATGGACCCGAACGAATGTACCAGTGAGTGTCCCGAAGGTCACTGGAGGTTTGCTGGATGCTTTAGTGAATATCAGATGTATCATGGGTGTACTCCTAACCAGTGAATCTACAGGCACATTACAGCGGACATACAATGAACATTCACCCGAAACTGATGCATCATCACCAAACATACATTTACATCAGCCAACCATTTAATCAAATAATCATCAAACAATCGCCAAATCGTGCACCACGTCCACCAAGAAATCATGACAGCAGGTTGCGGGAGGTCGACACCCTGGTCCCCACAACACCTGCTACAATATGCGCAGCAAAACACCAGCTAGTGCCCAATGACCAAAGCATGAACACGGCAACAAGTATACGTTGCTGCAACATCACAAAACCTAAACTCTTGAATAGTGCACACCAATTACGCGGAGCCCTTCCTTGCACGAGTCACCTTGCTCAAGGGAGGCACCCTCACCTTGCTGGATTTCTTGTTGGCCTTCGACGTCTTCTTCACAGCCATCTCTGTAGTGTCTGATGATCTCGAACCCGGGGTCGACACATTGGAGCTGCGCTTCTGCTTTCGGGCAGACTTGGAGGCAGATTCTGGAGCCTTGCGCTTCTTGGGTGCAGGCTTGCTATTGAAGCCGGCACCAATGCCTCGGAGTTGTGGCATGGATGGACGATCCTCCTCAGCTGCAGCCGTCTTCTGGTGCACATTTGGTGTGATGTTCTCCTCGTCACTGTCCTCAGGAGACGCGTCCTCATCAGACTCATCACTTGGGTTGCCAGATCCCTCGTCCTCGGCGCTGTCGTCATCAGCGTCACTGTCATCAGCTGAGCCATCATCGGCGTCATGGGGACTGATAGCCGTAATGACACCTGCTGGCTCATTCTCCACGGCACTGCTACGAACAGCACCATCTTCTAGTGAGGCGCTGGTGGTGGTGTGGCGGTTGCGGCGATCAGCGGGTTCCAATGCTGCTACTGTCTTTGGCTTCTGCACATGTGCACAGCATTAGGCAAGGGAACGAAAACGCTTTTCTGATAACATTTCTGTACTTTCGCCTCTGGGGCACATGCTGCTGTCAAGTGTCTAGACTCATGGCCATGGCCGCTGGCCAGCAACATCTGAGGTGATGTATATACAATTGTGTCAGTGCAAGTCATGCATCACAATGAATCTAAAGCATCACCTACAATGTAGCACCAGAGCTGTCAGAGGTTCCCATTCCATCAAAGGTCGGACACAAAACCCATGGTGAGCATCTGGCGATGGCTTTGTGAAACGCACCAGTGTGTGAGACAAGGTCCGGAACGCGTCCAGCACTTCTGTGGTCAAGACCTTGGCTACATTGCCACACTCCACTGCCATAAGCTCCAGCTCCGAGCAAGCGTACAGCCTGAAATGCTGTGTTGTTGCGCTCCTGAAGCCTCGTGACATGCTCCCATTCGCTGCCTCACGCCCCAGTTGTGCAGCACACTTGCGCCATTCCTTCTGCATACAAACATGCAGACCTCTTACTGACATATATTCTATGTCCTACTGCAACAAAGCTTGCTGTTTCACCAGCTTATGATGTTTTATGACAATAGGCCCCCCAAACAGTTGTTCACAAAAGCAGATTGGTAATACTAACCGGCCATTTCGGCGAACACTAGCTGTAGTATTTCACGGTCAGGAGCTATGATGCATCAGCGGCAACCTCAAGACTCGGAGGAGCTGTTATGCCATACACCAATACACGTTTGTGAAGCACACAGGCATGCATTGTGCAGCAGATTGGAAACATGCAGACCATACCACAGCATCGTCAGTGGTAAAGCCCTGCTCCTTCAACTCGGTCTTCTTCTGGAAAAGTGTGGCAATGCAGGCATGCATTCTTTCATCGCGTAGCACCAACATCTTGGCGCTGTGGTATAGAAGAGAGTCTGGAATGGCATCAGACAATGCCGCATGCGCCTTGCCATTTCTGACGTACACCTTGCTCATGCATGCCTCCCAAGAAAAGTCGGCGTTGCCTGAAGCCAGAAGGGTATCAACTCTCGTGTAAAATGGGATCAAATCCACATTGCCCGTCAATGTGTTGCCAGACACTGCATGCACCCGACCACAATGTTTGATTGCGCGCCACTGCAACACTGCAACATACACATCACGTGCACACAGACAGGAGGAGCACACAGACAAAGGGACTCACGTGGTTCTCTGACGCTGTGCAAGTAAACTAGGGGGGAAATCTTGTTGCGAAGTTCCGGTCGCGACTTCCTGCCTTGTTTTGGTCCTTCAGCAGCCGACGCCACCGTCTTGTGGACATGAATCAGCAAGCGTCCCTTGAAAATTCCAGTCTTTTTGTCCACGCGCCAACGGATCACCGGTTGGCTTGGGATAGCGCCCTACAGCGCCGGCTTGCACAGAGGTCAACAACGGCTGGATGACCTGGGTCACATGGCAATTCAAATCCACATACCTGCGCTGCCACCATGATGCCTTCTCTGATGACAGAAAGAACAGGACTCTTGGCCCTCGTCTCAAACCATGGCTTGTCCGCGTCAAGATCGTTCTCGAGGTCGGAGTCTTCATCGCTGTCATCGTCGTCATCACTTGCGCCATCGTCCTTACCCTTGGCAGCGACATCATCATCATCATCCTCATCGTATTTCACCTTTTCGAAGAAGCACACTTTCTTGCTTTCTTTCTTGAAACGAACGTCCTTGCAGCCGTCAAAGCCAGTCGGAGCAGCGGACGCCACCGGCAGTTTCAGCCCCTCACGAAGCGCAGCCAGCAGCTCAGAAGCATCTGAGTTACTGGTGATGGCCAGCTGAAATTCGTTGACGGACCTCAAGCTGTCAGTCCGCCCATCTGCTGTCACAAGATAAGCACGCAGCGTCACACGCACGGTCATGGCTGCCTTGGTTGACTGTGGAAATATATGAAGATGCAAAACAAGCTAAAGTGATAAGGGATGTTAAGGATGATCATTTTCGTACGCCATCGCTGCGCACCTGGCAGTGTTGGCTTTGAAAGGACGGGGAAAAGGCGCGTGCGTCACCGCGATACGTCGGAGGCACGGCTGGGTGGCTACGTGCTCCGCGGCGACCTCCTTGGACGAACACGCAGACACCTGCTGGGCACATGGACGTGAACCGGCAGGCATCAAACCATAAACATGTGCGATACTGATCCCAACGGCCTACTATGTCCGGTCGTTGTACTATGCTATAGTTAGGGACGTAGAGTGCGGTATCCGGGCGGTCGAACTCCGAATGGCCAAGAATCCCTCTTTGCATAAACGCAGTAAACGACCGCAAGCCAAAGACAGTATAAAGAAGAAGAAAACTAGTGGGAGCTTAGAAGACCATGGGTTTGCAAGGCAGACCGTCCGCGAGGAGGTCAAATATGTATGCCCAAGGTGCCAGTGCCACTTCAGTCGACGCAGGGCCTTTGATCACGTCCACAAGTACAAGAATAAGAAGTGCCAGTTTGTCGCGGTACCAGATTCGGGCTTTCGTCTAGTTGACACAGGTGCAGCAACGGAGGACAGAGCTCTTTCTCATGATGAAAGGCCATCCTATGATTTGCCTTCAAGTTGCTGCCACGATGGTAATCACCATGCAACGGTATGACTCTGAGTATCTGTGCCACTCAAGGTACACAGCTGTGGGCCACGTGGTGTAACCTGTGGGTGTCAGCTTGTCCAAGGCTAAGTACAATTAATATTGCAGGATGACAGTGTGTGCCGTGACAAGGACACGCTAGCTGATTATGGTTTTGATGCATCACATTTGGAGCTCACTACTGAGATGGACAGATTTTCAGACTCAGAAGATTCAACACAGGAATATGCCCTCAACGACTTTCAAAATGGGCAGGCAATTGAGGTTGAGGAAGACATGGCTTTTCATGTGGATGATTTTGCAACAGCAGCCACCATTGAAGTGCCTATTGACATTGACGTTGACGATATTGCACCTCATGTACAGAATGCATGGGTCGAGGCCCGCTTGTGCCTGATTCACGACAGAGGCGATCCCAGTACCACCATGACGGTGATGCAGGCCGCGTTTAGACATGTCGAAGCTGTTCACCATGGAGCCTCCATCGCCAAAGTCGAGCAAGACATCCAGCACATCCTTTCAATGTTTGGGCCGGAGTGTGGGGCCCCGGCACCAGACAACCCGCTGTGTCGGTATCCGCGATCATACTACATTTGCAAAGTCGTGTGTGGCGTCAGCGACTTGACAGAAGCGGAAGTCCATGTTTGTGCAGAAGATGGATGCAAGACAGTGTTCCCACACATGCCGCGCAAGCAACTTCTGGAGCACGTTGCACATTGCTCAAGCGTTGATTGCAAGGTTTGTCATTGCCCCTGCGGTGGTAGGCGCATGCATGATTCAGAATATGGGAACTTACCTCAGCCAGTGGCACCATGTTATGTCTTTGAGGACGTCTTTCAGCAGTTCTTCATGGATGTCAAATGGTATGAGCACGCGTGCGATTGTCATGAGGCACAGTCAGCAGCGTTCTACTCCAACCCTGAGGGCAAGCGCATCCTTGAACTGATGAAACAAGAGGGTATCGATATCTCCAAGGTGTGCCACATTCGCATGCCTGTGACACATTCCTTTGTGGCTGCGACATGCAACACATTGCATGTGCATGACAGTATTAATGGACGAAGAGATTGAAGAGTCAACTACCCATGAAGTTTGTGCGATGAAACTAAATTCAATTGGCTGCGCACGCCCATGGTGCACCCATACGTATTGGAAATGCAGGGCTATCTGCACAATGCTATTCGTTGTCACAACATACGCGAGCATGTAGGTCTGGCCAATGGAGTTGGCCAGTGACGGTGTCGAGATGCGCAACTTCATTCCACACGGGACTCAAGTTTTCCTAGTCCGCTGTGCAGCAGTCGGCGATGGCCTTCTCAACAAGGCCAGGAATGTGAAGCCCATCATGATCATCCCCGGTCCCAAGTCACCCAAGTCGTACGCAGTGTACTGGCGTATCATCTTGGGCATTTTTGCCAGGGCGTCCCCATTTGGTGGTATGATTCGCATTGATTTACTGTGTATATATATACTATTTGGTCTCAAGCATAGAGTCTTGCTGCTCTGCTTCTTTCCTTGATTCAAGTGCCCCAAAACCTCTAGACCATTGCTTGAAAGCTCTATCAACAGTACTACCGGTGACCGTGTAACACTCTACACGTACAGCCACTTGCGCACACAGCTTACACGCACTACAATTGCTCGTGTTTCAATTGTGGCAATGCATACAGGAAACATGCTGGAGGTAGATGTGGTGCGATCGCCGGGGTCACGTAATACTGAGGCCCAGGTTGACAAGCTGCAGGTATACCTTGTCTTGCACTCCATCCACATGGACTATATCATGCGTGCTCATGTCACTACATGGTATGGGCCAACGGCTGACCACCCTGGAGGATGGTGCATGTGCTACAAAGGCCCTGATCCGCGCAGCGAAGATGAAAATGTATGCCACCGCTTCCTAGTCTTTGCAGTATTACGAATAGCATTACACTAGCACCCGTAAACGCATGAAATCTGGTAGTAAACGAAAATTCGGGCTCCGTGAGAGAGTGGCACAACATGCAGGCTTCCACCCCTCGAACATGGGGCTTCGGCGTGAAGGTCAGGCAGCCAGCTCAGCGACGCCACAAGCTGTACTGTGGTGATGAACGTCTGCAACTGTCTGAGGAGCAGCTCATACGCAACGGCGACCGGGCTGACCAGATCTCCTCAGCTCTTCGGCTCAAGAGTGCTGGTGCGTTGATGATACATGTCGCTTCAATTGCAGCTGCGGTATAGAACCAGATCTAAGCTTGATCACCTTCAGTACGTGACAAGAGACGTCTAGTACTATATATATCCAAAAACTTAATCTCAAACATAACTGAGATTGCATTATTGCACCCTGTTTTGAAAGAAGTCGTAGTATACATGACTGGTTCACCTCATGCAGCCGAACGCAAGCAAGCGCTGAGGCTCTTGACCCTGTCATCGGTCGAGGAGGCACGTGGCGAACTCCGGCAGCTGGCTCGTAGAGGGAGATTGCCCTGGTGCGATGCAGCATACCAGACATCCTTGAAGTACATCGCCGCTGGAGACATCCTGACAGTACCTGTTGCGCACTGTTTGCTGCGAGGCGTCCTTCGGAGCATCTTTGTATACGCTCTTGACACCAAGGTCAGCACGGTGTCAGACAAGCATCCAGTGGTGTTCAACCAAGACGCACGTGCTAGAGTGAAGGTGTGCATGAAGCTCGCAACTAACCACGTGCACTCATTCAAAACGTTGACATTAACTGCTAGCTGACATGTGACATTGTTGCAGCGACTGGCACATCGGATTGGTTTTCCTTCATCATTCAACAGAGCATATCGGTGCGTTGTGAAGTGCATCAAGTCATATGTGATGGAGGAGCTGGCTAATTTGATCTTCATAGGCTGCTACATTGCGAAGTGTGGGCCGTCTGGGTTCCAGAGCCTCTGGGCAAAGCTCCAGCCGGCTTTGTGGCATTATTTGTACGGCAGAGAGGATTCAAATGAGCAGCAGATTGCTGCAGCATCTTCGATGTGGGCATATGCAAAGGGACTTGAAGATCTTGTTCTGAAAGGCGAGGTACCTGTCCTACCTGTCCCTTTTGATGGTCATGCGCGCGAAGCACTCAGATAGTTTGCAACAAGGCATGCATTGACTCAACAACATGTGGAGCCGATTCCTGCATACCAGAACTTTCTGTGCTGATGCCATGCCTGCGCAGGTTCCTGATTCCATGCTCTCTCCAAACTTACATTGCGCTTGCTGCCGGTTGCCACGGCAAGAAGCGACCCGGGGGAACGCAGCACGGGAGCAGGAGTTGTGGATGGAGCGATTCATGAACATTATCAAGGAGAGGTCAAAGTACAAGACTATTTCACATGTAGAGAAGTCATACCTACTCAACACTGAGGCAACACATCGCAGCATCATAAGGAACCGAGCGTTGTTTGGGTGTACCTCTCTGAGGAAGGAAAGGCCAGTTGATCTCAAGTCTACAACCAGCCTGCTTGGTGTAGGCAAGCAGATAATGTTGAAATCTAAAGCATCACTGTTAGGGTTGACATGGGAAGACGCTGTCATGTTGACACGGGCTGCGCTGAGGTCTTTCGGCACGCCAGCCATGGCTCCATCAGAGGCCATGCAGGCCATCGAATTCTTTGCTTATGCTAGGGCAGAGCTATGTGGCATCAAGCTTTCCAGCGCAGCTTCTTCATCTACGCGTGCTGGCTGCAGATCATATCAGAGCAGCTTTGTGCGGGTAGCAGCACATCGGGCACTTGCTGTTGACCCATCATCCGTGCCCGCCAGGAGTGCTGCTTCCTTTCGAGGCAGTATGTATGCATATGTACAATGCTACTTCAGAGTATGTCAGCACAGTTTTGGAGTTGCAGGTGCATCAGGAGCTATGTGTGTTGCAGCTGATGAGCCTGAGGATCAGCGAAATGAGAATTTTGCCCTTCTACAGATACTGAGTAGTGCGCGGCAGCAATCTTTTGTAGGAACAAAGACTATTGTGACAACTCAGCCTTCGCGAACACTCCCATGTGAGCATTATTGGATTGCTCCAATTGACGCCATCCAATCCCAGCTGATGGTCTTGAAGACACGTGCCGAGGGTACTGATGTCCGTTTTGTTGAGTGCCCAGGAAAACTAGTGGTTTCCTCCATGTAAGCAGTTTTGATCTCCAGATATTGATCCACGCAGCTTGACATGTTGTTTGCGAACAAGACAATCCACCGGCATGCATTATCACCTCCTAACCTTCGTGATCATGATGGTGCACCATTAAAACTTAAGCATTTGATCGTCGTTACAGTCCACAGTTCTGCAATATTCCCCATGTGTGCATGTTTTCAAGGTGTACTGAAACCAATGTGTGGTGTTTATCTTGCATTGGAACAGACATTGTTCGCCCGAGCCGCGGATGGCCACATGCGTTCTTGAGTCCCAACGTTGCTGGAACATAGAGCTCGAGCAGCGTCCGACAGAACGCGACTGCCATATGCAGTATATCAGTCTTGCATACCTAAAAGAATGGTGATATGTTATTTATACCTGGATCCGGCGTTGCTTAATGTTTCACTTCCGCGCTGCAGCATGGGGCGCCGTGCTAGTGGACCAGTTCGACTCACATGCGCGTCAGATCAAAATTGCATCGCGTGTGATGTTCGATACATGTTAGGAGCAGTATGTTGACGATGCTCAGCTTCATCTATATGTCGAATTCGCTGTTTCGCACGAACAATATTAATCTGTGAGTGTATCGCACCAGATGCAGTTTTGGGCGACCCGTGCCGCTTGCCATGGCAATATTTCCCCAAGCCTGAACCAGCACAACATTATATAATTATACCCAGTATCATCTTCTGCCAGTGATGCCGTGCGAACCCAACTCCGCTGTTTAGATATGAGTGTCATTGCAATGTGTCGCCCATGTCCACCACGTGTACATCATCATTTCAAGTACCAATAAATGCTTGTCCAAAACCTTGTACACTGTTTTACCACGATGTGGCCAACTTGTACTTGACAACATGGTCTGTGTCCATACACATCCTCCACAGAGCTACAGCCAAATGTTCCTACATGGATGTGTCGCTGAATGTCCAGAATCCCATTGTACAGCATTATCAAACATTCCAACATGTAACAACGACATTCTGATAACATTCAGGCAAGGTTTGAGGCCGAACGAATATAAGTAGCTATCAGTGCATGTCCATTGAATGTTGGACCTGCAAAGGTGGAAGACATTCACTGAGGTATACAAGTGTATGTTGACCGTTCATCATGCATTGCTTGATATACACTGAGGCTCCATTGAGGGTACTGTGAAGGTACACCAGGGATTTCTGCTAGTGTAGAGGCTCATAGCTTATATGGCCTTGGCCTAATGCCACAGATACGGACAATCAAGGATAATCACTCAATCACGGCGTAATGCCTTACGCGGATCTGCAGTGATCCTCCATGCATACAGTAGTGGCTAGCAGCACCGCGGCCATGCATGC
>JAUJPK010081091.1:0-11091 GCA_032270525.1 Callophyllis flabellulata | reverse complement strand
AATTCCAGAAATTATAATCAACGAATGCTGACTATGTTCGGCTGGGCAGGTGTGTTCATGCGAGGCTGTCCACAGTGGCGCGCGCAGTCGTAGAAGGATCTCGGCAGAGATGAGGCTTGATGTGCCTGTGTTGCCGACATGAAGTGGTGTACTGTAATATGCTAGTGTCTCTACCTCATTTGTGACCATGTGTACAGTTTTGCCCGGGATAAGCACAGGTATAGTCATATTTTCAGATACAACTGCGTCATCGTCAGGTGATGACATACATAACTTTGCATGGTCCATAAAAAGGGCCATACGATCATCAGTAGCATACTCAAGCAACGATGAGTATGCACGAGCTAAGTTGCCAAGAAGAGAAAATGACAGTCTAATACATTCTAAGTCAGGTCGGGGCAAGTCACCCGAACCGTGGAGTTTAGGGTTTTCCACCGCGTATATCACCCCCTGGTTGTCAAGTAATTCAACAGTATACGTGGCAAACGACAGTTCAGCGTCCGCGACGGGATAAGCAGCGGGCTGATTGGCGGGCTGGTCAACTTCCATCGCAGCCTGCCACCCAGCCCCGGCGGGCTCGGCCATAGGGGGTCAGAACACAAACACCCGATACCTATAAAGACAGATAAGGGCGTATCTGTATACGGTGGGCAGCTTCGTATAGCGCTGTAGCCGAGTTAGCGGGTAGAGAGAGAGAGAGAGTGAGAGAGAGAGACAGAAGCTGGGTGTACTTGACAAGGTGACGAGGAGTCGTTATGGCGCCCCGTACTGGTCGTAGTCAACCAGCACCTGACAAAGCACTTATATTGTACCCAGGTCCTGCCCTGCTAGTGCCAGCCTCGCCCGAGTGGATAGTGATCAGTGTGTAGTTGAAAAGTTGTGTCTCGTTATGGCAGAATGGGTACACGTGTCCCGGCCTTGTGGCTGGGGCTGTCTAGAGCAGACGACCAGCCCACGTAATTACCAGTGTCGTAAAATGTGCCTAGTGAGGAGTGTGTATTTAGCCAGCAAGGACTGGTTACGTGCAACGTGTCAGTCCAGTCAGTGCTGAGTGGTCCATGCATGTGGAGGCATGCAGGGTGTTAGAAACGATCAACCTGAGGGTGTTTAACCAAACACGCTGATGTGGAAAACAGGATGTATACAACGCGCCTGTCAGCATGATTGTATAAGAAGGACATGAACTGCGTGCATACTTGTGTGCACTACAGCTGCATGAGTACTGCTCTCACAACACCTCCCCCCAAAGCATGGGAGCGAGCGGAAGGGCAAGCTCACTACGAATGCAGGTCAGAAATGTAGGAGGCACGAAGAAGAGAAAGAAAGAGTTACAGCCGCACAACCAATAACCGAATGTGCTCTGCACAACTGCCTCGTAAGCATTAAGCAGCTTGAAGTAATACGGGGGCAGCCTATTTCTTCTGGAGTAGTCAGAAGTCAAAGTAGATATAGCCCGTTCAAAAGATACAGAAGCACGGCGTAAAGCACGTGCTTCCGTCAATACAGCATCTAACTGCTTGTGGAAGTCTAAGGCGTAGGAACCCAGGGCCGGCATGGTCGAAGCATCACGCATAAGGCGGCGGGTCTGAAGTAGAAGGGCCAGCAGTTCTGGGGAAGTCCGATTGCTTGGAGTAGGAATCTTTTTCACTGCATGCCGAAGCAAGAGTCAGCGAAGAAACTCATCAACGCAGACCAAAGGTCAAGGCAATAACGCGCAGTTGCGACGGGAAAACCCCTCAACTGCCACACGTGAGTATGAAGTAGCATGCAACCATGCACAGAACCCGGCACGCCAGGCGGCTAGAGGGGAGCAGGGTGGTCAACCACTGCCCTAGGATACCCACAGCCAGACCAGATCACCCGGCATAGTTGCGAACTGTATGCTGTCGGGCGTCCCCTAGGCAAGACAGACAGGTCGTCCCGGAGCTACGTACACGACGTTAGCCAAAGCTGCTTACCAGCGGTAAGTGCGGGTAGAGAAGGATGACTACGCGTGAGGCCGGCGGCCGAGCATGCCATCCGACGGCGCCGTTGCCACTGCAGAGTTTACCCAGCGTCCCCATTGAGGAAGCAGGGCATAGCAACCGAACAAGTGCTGCACAATGCCGAAGCAACGGCCGACGGGGGCGGCGCCCTGCTGCGTGACCGTGCGAGACGGGGGCTTGTACGAGCACGAGGGCGTTTGAGCACCGGCGGTGGCAGGGTCGGAACAGCAGCGGGGGGCCCAGATGGGACCGGGGATGGGCCAGCACGCTTCTGTTGCGTGCGTTGTGCGCGCCCCACCAATTCAACCAAATGCATACGTGCCTGGCGCGGAAACATCTCGATGATGTACTCCCGCTGCTTCGCAGCAGTGTTGTGGAACAAGAAGTGTGCAACTTTATCCAAGCAGTGCTCCATGCCATCCAGAGGCAACCACATGTCGTGAGAACTATCGAAACCCACCCACTTGACAAGAAAATGTGGGCAACGTTGTGCAGGCGCATTCGCGCGTGCTCTGGACTTACTGAAGTTGATGACTGCATCAACCTCAAACACCTGGTCAGTGTCCGGGGCGGCGGCAGTGGAAGCCAGCGGCTGTGGGTCACTGTCAAATGGCAGCGAGTCCGATTCAACATAATGTTTCAAAACAGAGTAATGAAACACATCATGAATGCGCAGCTGCTTCAGCGTGTCTGGAAGTTCAATTTGGGCTGCAGTGTTACCGACAAGATCAAGTACAAGGCAGGGTCCGACCCAGCGTGGAGCAAACTTTTTGCGAAGCGACGGATGGTGCACAGCAAGTTTACGGATGGACAACAGCACCAGATCCCCAGGGAGAAAAACCGGCAGCCTATCGCCTGAGGCGTTGTTAGACCACATGCTTTGTTTGGCTTCCATGAGTGATTGTTTGGCCAAGTGGAAATACATCCTGTGCATGACCGCCGAGGACGGCCGCGTTTCTTGCGCAAGATTAAACGCGAGTGCTGATGGCGACAGGGGCGGAGTGATACGATTGAGCTGGAACGGAGTGCAACCAGTTGTGTCATTTTTTGACGAATTTATGCTGAACTCGATGTGTGGGATGAAATCGTCCCAGTCATCATGTGCAGGGCCAACAAAGTGGCGCACTGCCTCTTCGACTACACGATTGAGCCGTTCAACCTGACCGTTTGCGCGCGGATGGTAGGAAAACGTGAGGCGCGAGTCGACACCCAGATTGTCACACAAGGATTGGAAGAACTTGTTATTCCAGGGCGTGCCACGGTCACTGCAGATTCCCAGGGGGAGGCCGTAATGAGGGTATATGTTGGCGAAAAACAAACGAGCAAAACCAGAACTGTCCAGCGACGACACTGACGGAATCAGTCTGACCATTTTGGAAAATTGATCCACAAACACGACCAAACAGTCCAGACCACTACTGGTGCGTGGAAGTTGCGTTACCATATCCAGGCTAACAATTCGCCAACATGCAGAAGGAACCGGCAGGGGTGACAGAACGGACTCAGAGACAGTTGGCGATTTATTTGTTTGACATGAGTGGCACTGAGCAACGAACTTTTTTATGTCGTTGGTGATGCCAGGCCAAAAGAATGAATCAGTGACAAGGGAAATGGTCCTACACTGGCCCATGTGTGCATGCCAGGGGTGTACATGATGCCACAGCATGATTTGTCGTCGGAGAAAGTCATAGGCGGGTACGACAAGTTTACCGTCGTGGAAGTATGCTTGCAGCTTGGAGTCGTACACATATGAGGCCGGAGGCCGTGCAAAGTGTGCATCATGTGCATAGCCACGTCGCAGCCGGTCCCAAAAATTGTCCACCCTCAGGTCTAGTTGCAGGAATTTGTCTGATTGGCTCCGCAGATGGGAGGGCACACCTTCTGAGCGTTGCTCACGGCGGTACTCTTCAGTGAGTTCCTGTTGGGGGTGGAATAGATCCTCCGGAAGCTCGTGTTGGTGAAGCGTGTCCACTGGCCGCACATCCTTCGACGGGCTCGACGCGCTGGAGCGAGGAGTTTCGGTTTCAGAGACCGCCGACAGCAGTATGGGCACCCGTGTTGAGGCAGTTGGAGTGCAAGGATGGGAGCAGTCGTTCC
Source organism: Callophyllis flabellulata (assembly GCA_032270525.1). Taxonomy (NCBI): domain Eukaryota; phylum Rhodophyta; class Florideophyceae; order Gigartinales; family Kallymeniaceae; genus Callophyllis; species Callophyllis flabellulata. Next base: position 7,009 of record JAUJPK010081091.1, on the reverse strand, counting down.
TTGAAAGCACGGTGGGCATCACTGTTGAGGGGCCCGCTGGAAGTGGGGGACCCCATGTCGGGGGAGACGTCTCGGAGGGCCGGAAGGCGGCACGATGGTGGGAGGATGGGGGCGGTGCTGAGGGAACTATATCTACGGCGGGGCCGTGCAGAACCCCGGGCAGCATACGTGGTGCCGGGGTAGCCACGGGCGAAGCCCGGCCCAGAGATGAAGCAGCCGGGGACAAGTGGGGCAGGCGCGGAGGCGGCGGGCCGGGGGGCGGGTGCGGCCGATACAGGGGGACTCTGACATTCAGCACTGGAGGCAAGCGGGGCGGCTGCAGGGAGGGCCGCGGGGGGCTGTGAGACAGTGACATCGAAGGGAGGGATGCCCGACGCGGGAGAAGAGTCAAGGCAGGGGGAACTCCGTGCGAGTGCATGCGGCGCAGGGGGGTGTGGATGGAGGGAAAGTCGTCCACGCGGGGGAGGCACCTCGTTTGCAGCGGAGGACGAGAGGCCTGGGCTGACCAGGCGGAGGGCCGCGGCTGCGGCGCACAGTTGCTGAGTATTTCCTGTGGAAGGAACGAACTCAGAAGTATTGGAGGCGGACGCGAGTAATTGGCCCGGTGTGCTGTGGACGGCCGCGTCGGCTGCTGTGAACGGGTTGTAGGGCTCAGTTCGGGAGATGGAGACCGAGGCACGCAGGGGTGTGTGGGAGTCGAGCAGTGAGGGGGCCTGGCCGGTCGCCGAGGATCCTGCCGCTGTGGCGTTGAACAATTGAGCGTCGGACGCGGCAACGTCGCCTGTGGCGGGCTGGTGCTCGGCCGGGTCGCGGACGCAATCGGGCCGGGACCGGGAGTTATCACCGCTGTAGTAGCCGAAGTCAAGTAAGACTGAAGTGGGGAGGTGGGCAAGCTGTGCCCTTGTGACGGCATTGCCGTCTGCGTCCGCTCGAGCCCATACGAGGGAGGCGCAGATGCGCTTGCGGCTGGGTGCCGGGTCGGAGTTCTGCGGAGTAAAAGAAAAATCAGTGAGACTGCTGGGTAAGAGTAATTTGAATGGGGTTGGTGCATTGACACACAGCTGATGGGGAAGCCATCATGAAGTTGAATGGTGCCGTCCTGAAGGTGTGTCGCTCTTGAAACAGCATCCGCAACAACGTTCTTATCTCCCGGGACATACGTAATGTGCCAGTTGATTCTGGACAAGGATTCCACCCAACGTGCTTGCTTGTGATTGAGTTTCTGCTGGGTTTGTAGATACTTGAGCGGGTTGTGGTCGGAGTGTATGAACACGGGTTGGTTGGTCTCTAAATAGCAACGCCAATGACGAGCAGCAAACACAATTGCACCCAGTTCCTTTTCAAACGTGGCGTGATTCACTTCATATTTGTTCATCTTGCGGCCAGCCCATGCCACTGGACGCAGGGAGCTGTGTGTGGCAGTGGGCGTCTGGGGGCTTGCAGTGCCATTTGATTGGATCGAGACCGGGTGTGATGTGACAGGTGAGGCGTGGTTTAACCGAGCGGAACGACGCATGTCGTCATCAAAGCGGCCGCCCCACGCCACAGGTTTGAGACCGTCCGGATGTTCTTGCATAAGCACAGCACCATATGCGTAGTCGGACGCATCTGTGTACAGGTGGAACGGCTTGTTTAAGTCAGGGTGGCACATGCCAGTGGTATTCAGCAGTGCACGTTTGATTTCCGTGAACGCCCTCGTGCAATGGCTGGTCCACGGCTGTGTGGAGTGTTTGTCCTTTATGCGTTCGAGCAGCGGAGCTGCGAGAGTGTGGAACAAAGGTACAAAGCGGCGGAAGTATCCAGCAAGGCCCAAGAAAGACCTGATGTTGTTTGCGGAGGCCTGCAAGTCGGAGAGTGGCCACGATGAAAGGACAGACACTTTGTACGGATCAGGTTTGACAGTGGAGGCGGTCACAAGGTGACCCAAATACTTAATCTCTGTCAACGCAAACTGACATTTGTCAACATTACAGTAGAATTTGTGGTCACTAATGCGCTATAGAACCCGGTCCAAGTTGGCGGCGTGTTCCTCGGCTGTTTTGCCAATAACAATGATATCATCTAGGTATGCAAGGCAGATTTTTCCAATGAGTCCACGCAGGACCGAGTGCATGGCTTGCTGGAACACCGAAGGGGCGTTGGTCAGGCCAAATGGCATAACCGTCCACTCATACAGCCCATCAGGGGTTCTGAACGCAGTTGTCGACCTGGAAGTTTTCGCAATGCGTATTTGGTGATACCCTGCCGCAAGATCAAGGGCTGAGAAGTACTTATGCCCTTTGAGTTTGTCCAGCAATGCATCAATGCGTGGTAGTGGGTACGTGTACTTTATATTGTTCTCATTCAAGTAACGATAGTCCACACAGAGGCGAAGCTTGCCCCCCGGTTTCGGTGCGAACAAGATGCTGGATGCCCATGGCGATATGGACGGCTGTATCCAGCCCATGTCAAGAAGCTTCTGGATTTGAGTTTCAAGTTCTAAATGCTCCACAGGCGTAAGTCTGTACTGTCTAGCCGCTTTGGGCCGTGCACCGGGTAGTAAGTCGATATTCATTTCAAAACCCAACGCAGTGCTGTTTGGGGGGGCTGGGCCTAATGTACCACCCGGCTGTTTGTGCGAGTTCATGACATTCTGAACACAGTCTGGTATGGATGCAGTGTCTTGTGGAGACGGTGCAGGAGCCTGTTGTTGTGCCAAGTATCCCGTCCCTTTCGAGGATGCCATGCATGTGTCGGCCCCACATGGACGCACATGAACAGCAAACAACGGTGTTTTCCCACGTGCAGCTTGCGAGAGCAGTGCATGGAGCTCCTTGTGCGATGTAGATACATCTGGCGAATGTGGGTGTGGCGGACTTACCGAGGGTAGTGCCGATGTGGCCGCTTGTAGGGGCCGGGTGCCGCGAGCATTGATAGGGTGGCTGCTGATTGAAGCAGCAGCAGAGTACGAGGCACGATGGGCAGGGCTGCCGACAGCAGCGCTTGTTTCAGCGGCAGCAATGAAAGGCTGGCTGATGTGCACGATGTGGTGCCATTCCTTCCGATGACGTTTCGGCCCAGAGCGCGAGTGGGGCAACGTGATTTTGATGCCTTTGGGGTCCGAGTCGAAGTCGATTTTCATGTTCACCGCTGAAATGACATCCAGGCCAAGCAATGCCGAATTAGGGTCGTGCCAGTGAGCGGCTGCAGATGGCAGTGACTCCACAACAGTGAAAAGCACAGGCATGGCACGTCTCCCGATCGTCGCATCTAAAGTGAGCTTGCCCAGCGACGGTGCCGGCGTTCCAGAGACACCGAGGGTGACGTTTGGCGTCGCTGTGAAGCTGATAACACAGGCATCCAGGAATTCTTTAGTGATCATACTGTGATTGGATGCAGTATCCACCAGTGCTTTTGCTTTATGACCACTAACGCGCACAGGCATGGTACACAGGAGGTCAACGAAGGACAAGTGCTGCGCTAGGGACGCTGCGCATGCGATGTCAGAACTGTACTGATTTGAGACCAGAGTCAGCACATGAAACTTCTGGTGTCCAGGAACTGGTGCACCATCACAAAACCGGAGGATATCTTTTGCCTGGTACACATCAGAGGTAGAGTGGCGCCTTATGTACGGGATGAAACTGTCACTCTGGAATAACGTGGCCGGAATGGCGATTTGAATTTTATGGCCATGAATGCTGACAGTATGAAGATGGCGTAAAGCAGTATATGGGCACTATCAGCGTACGGTAAAGTTACAGATATGTTAGTCGTCAAGTCTGTAATGTCAAACAAAGATTCAGCTTCCGAGTGCAGGTGCGAGTTAAATGGCAGAAAACCAGCTGGAATGTGAGGCTCAGCAAGTATGTAAGGCTCCACTGCCCAAGTGGGACAGCCTGTGGGCAGCTTGCCAACACCTCAGCGGATACGTCTAGCTTTCTTGGCTGCAGTTTGAGATGGAGATTTGGAGCGATACCGTGTGCATGGGTTGGCGGTTGCCGAGGTCCAGAAGAGGGGGCAGCTCCATCCGGTGGAGGCGGAAGGGACGGCGGGCCCTGTGCGGCAGCAACTGTCGCATGCTGCGGCTGACCGGCCGTTCCGAGGTCAGGTGCGTAGAACCCCCAGCCCCGGTTTTCCTCACATCGATCAAAAGCCGATTTTACGGCTGGCGGGACGGTGCTGCATTGCATGACGGTGTGGTTTCTGGTGTCCAACTCCCCCATGCATGCGCAGCACCTGCGCTCCTGGTGCATGTAGTAGGATCGCAGCAGGTATATCACCATATTATGCGGGGTAACCGGGGTGTGCGGCACGTCGCAGCGGCTCATGCATCCATGTAAGGTGCAGGCTTGATCCGCGTACTCCAGCTCGAAGCGGAATCGTGCACACAAGTGGGCCGGGAAGCGCGTGTCGCTGACTACATTTTCCGCGTAAGTATCGCGCTCCTGGGTGTTGGCATGGTATACCATATAACGTAGCTTGTCCAAGTCGGGGCAGCGGGGCCGGTTATCCCGAGCAGTTGCGGGTTGGTTGGCAGGTGATCGGCCCGGAAAGCGCCGTCGTGGACCCTGTTGACCTGTAGGGAGTTGCTGGCCGTATGGTCTGGAGTAACGCGGGGAGTGTCCATGATGTGCAGTACTGGGCGCAGTGCGCCCAGTAGGGTTGCCCTGTTGAAATGCCTGGGGGTCAGCCTGCACACGTGAGTTTCTGAAAGGGGAGAATGGCCGACGGTCAGCCGTGCGATCATTGGATGCCAGTGCTATAGGTTCGCGCCCATAGGTTGCCCGGTGCGAAGGTTCCTGCAGTGCAGCAAAGTCGACTTGTTCATACTGTGAGTTGTATGACGTTGAGTATCGTTGCGCCGTATTCGCACTTTCCTTGGCTACCTGTAGTTGCTGCAAACACCACTCTACAAACAGCTTCGCAGGAGCTTCCGCGTGTTGCGTCACAAACGAATTTGAGTGGGTCAGGTGGGCCTGCATCTTCGCAAGCAAATCCTGTTTTGGAAAGAAAGTCTGCAAAATTGAGGCCAGCGATGATGCCCCAGCTGTAGTCATGTGCATAAGCTTTTCAAACAAGTGCCATGCAAAATCATGGAGAGTCATTTTCCCAGGCAGGTTGTGATAGTCAAGGAATATAAGTTGGTAGTATGTGCGCACATGATGCATCAAATCATTGAAGTCTCGGCACTGGCCCATTTTGTAATGATGCCAGGCCCCTTCTATATTCAGTCTAAATTGGCCACTAGTGAAGAAAGCAGACCTAATCGCGTCAAGCCATGAGCGAACAGTACAATCCGGCTCTTTGAACTTCGCTTCAGCAATCGTGTATTGTGAGTCATAGTGTTTCAATTCGACAAGAAGATGTTCACCAACCTGCTGCTCAGAGAGCTCTATGCACAGAGTGCGATTATGCAGGACTTGGCAGCAATATCTGTGGAACAACAATTCGGAATTGACATCCCCGCGTGTAATCGCATCAGATGGAAAAGCAACATGTTTGAACTTGTGCTCAGCAGTGCGGACCCAGTTGATGCGCTCATCATGCACAAAATTCGGTCTGTACACAGGCAACGAGGAGGAGGTTGGGAGTACCGCCATAGTTGTTGTCGAAGCAGGACTGTGGGTGGCAACAAATCCGGGCGCGTCGCAGGATAGAATGGCGCCGACGGTAGGGTATGAAATCGCCTCACGGTATACGGCGTCCCGGTCGATCTCCGGAAAAGCCGTAGTCGCACTGTAGACAGCGTGTATTGCACGCTTCAGGACCGGCAGCACCTTGCGGCACAAGGCCAGAACGGCGGCGGCTGCTGTCACCGGGCGTTCCAACTCGAGGTAGCGCTTGGTGTGGCCAGGGATCGCCGCCAACCGCAGGGCAGATGCAGTTACCGGGCTGGCCATGCACTAGCAGAAAGCATCAATGTAGGTACATTGTATTTTGAGTGCATTTCTAGTGTACGTTTATACACTCAACGTACACTCACATACTCTGGACATTCAAGATTGTTCATTCAGCATTCATTGTACACATACATCAATCTAACAGAACATCCAAAGAAACCATTCATCTACATCCAACGGCACATGAACTAAACATGCATTGGCATTCGTTTGGGTGTACACAGGGGGCTTGTGCTAATGTATGTTGGTGAACATCCAACAAGACATGGGTGTATCTACCGATGAATGTTGCCTGATGTTACAGTGAAGGGGGGGATGAGTCTCCCGAATGTTGCTGAATATCTGCTGAATATTTGAATGAATGTTAAACGTATCATGGGTGTACGTTCAACCACTGAAGCTACAGCCAAATTACATGAAACATACAATGAACAGTCACCCACATACGGTACCTGGATTCACCAAAGGTACAATCAAACCAGCCAAAGATTCACCCTAACATTCATCAAACAATCAAACAACTGTGCACAAGGTCTAGCATACATTCAGTGGGAGAGCAGCGTGAAGGGGACTGCTCAACTGTCCTCACAACAACTGCTACAATATGAACAACACTGCGCACCAACCCAAGCTCATTGCTAGCAACCAGAGCATTTGCGCTGCATGCCCATGTAGTTACTGCATCAAATACCTGCCTCGCGACAGATAGCAGTGACGAAAGCTGCTGGCACAGTCTCCGTCTCCGTGGCAGCAGTGCCACCCTTCAGCATCACCCCCATGGCAAGGTGTTGGTGGCGACAACCACGAGCAGCAGGCGCCAACACATCAGTTGTCTTGGAAATCTGCACATGCTGGCAGCATCAGAAAAGGGGATAGGCAAGGAAAAAACAAATCCAAAATTACATTTGAGAATCATGGTCAATGTGTTGACCTGAGGACAGCCTGTAGTTATGTACCCGTGCTCAAATTATTAAGGTATGTGTCATGATGCGACAGCCAGTATCACAAACAGCACCCACAATGGAAAGAAAGTGCATCAAAACCAACGAAGACAAACAGCATGACCATCAGAGACAGACAACATCACAACCAAAGACAGCCAGCATCAAATACAAATGCAAACAGCA
>JAUJPK010079981.1:0-11106 GCA_032270525.1 Callophyllis flabellulata | reverse complement strand
GACTGGTAGCTATGAAGGATACGTTGATTATGGTGATGGAATTGAAGTTCCAGATGATGATATTGCTGCTACCGAAGCAAGTGTGTTGATGCTAGTTAGTTTTCGTGGACATTGGAAATATCCTATTGGGTACGTCTTAGATGATAAACTTAATGCTCAAGATTTAAATTGTTTACTTTCTCGTGCACTCACTCTTTGTGCTCAAAACAAAATCAAAATTAGATGCATAACAATGGATGGAACATCTACAAACCTAAGCGCAATGAAGTTATTTGGTTGTGCTTTTGGTCATAACCTCGATGGCATTGATAATACCTTCTATCATGAAGCTTACGATTACATGATTTATTTCATTGCTGATCCTGTTCATATGTTAAAATTAGCTCGAAATGCTCTTGGGGAACTGAAAGAGTTTACCGATTCCAAGGGAAGAAAAATCGAATGGAAATTCATAGAGTCATTGCATTCAGAACAGCAAAAAATAGGATTAAAATTTGGAAATGCATTATCAAATCGTCACATAAATTACAAGAAGAACAAAATGAACGTTAAAATTGCATGCCAGACATTTAGCTCATCTGTTGCTGATGCAATTGAATATTTGATGCAATCTGGGCATAAAGATTTCGAGAATGCTGATGGAACAATTGAATTCATCAGAAAAATAGACAAATTATTTGATCTTACAAATGTGCGAAACCCATTTGGAAAAGGATATAAACAACCTTTGAGAGTGTCAAACAAAGAGGTATGGGAGGCTACAATTGCTTCATCTATTAATTATCTTTTAGAATTGAAAACAGGTGGAAACTTATTGATTAAGCATCGTCGAAAAACATTTATCATAGGTTTTGTCACGACACTTCTTAGCACAAAATTGTTGACAAACGACTTGTTGAACTCAAATTATCAGTATTTTTTAACCTACAAATATTCGCAAGACCATTTAGAGCTGCTATTTGCTTGCATTCGAGGAAAAAATGGCTTTAGTAACAATCCAGACGTACGCATGTTTAAATCAGCTATGAAAAGGATCTTGCTTAGAAATAGCATTGTGGCTTCAAAACATGCAAATTGCATTAGTTTTGAAGAGAACGAATCTCGACCTGTTTTTTCGTTAAAATGGTCAAAAAAACGTTTAGCCAGAGAAGTTAATGATGAAGTTGAACTTAACAGCGAAGATGACGATTTTCAGCTCATAAATCAATTGCCAGTATCTCCGAATTTAAGTTTATATCGAAGTTCAATTGTTGCGTACATCGGTGGTTACATCATAAGAGGTTTGATGAAAACAATAAGTTGCGACACATGTTTCTTTGCCACTCTCACAGAACACACAGATATTTCAATGGATCACGATTTGATCGTCCTGAAAGATAACGGGGGGTTATTCTACCCATCTCAAGATGTCTTACGCATTTTGAAAACATCAGAATCTGTGTTCAAAACAGTTGTTTGCTCAGATGGTGTCGAAATTAAAATCAAAAAAAATCTTAAAATTCGTTTGAGAAATTTAGTATTAAGGTCATTACCTCCTGTATTTTCTTCTTTGGTATGTGACAGTGATAATGAACTGGTATCAGAAGACTTACATTCCGTCCAACTGACCAAAGAAATCATCGATCGTTATTTTCGAATCAGGCTTTTACGCCACGGACAAAATTTCACAGAGACAAATATTGTGAAGGACAAATCTGGTTTGCGTCAAAAAATGACCAAATCATTGCTATTTCAAAATTTGTAATTTAGTTTTATGTCTTTCTAGGTTTTTACCGCTTCTTTCCCTAAAATTCAAATTCTATTATTTTAAAACCGATAAGAAATTTGGAGAGAGTATTCAGAAGTCTTAGGGGGTTTCATCTCTAAATGAGGGGAGTGGATTTTTAAAAGATATCGCACCCCCTCCAATTTTTGCAAAACATTTCCGCCTATCCAAAAGGGTTATCTTCCCCTCTCCCTCACGAAAAATGAAAGCGTAATAATAAGAAATAAACAACGGAGTAGAGCGTTCTTATTTTATCTAGTTTAGATATTTATTAGGGAACTTATCTTGAGCAAATTCTTTGGCAAAAAAATCCCACGCTCAAACGACTAAATATGTGGTCCCTGTGCCGCAATGAATATAAAAGAGATCATTGGTGTAGCACAATATCTGTAAGATAAACCTAAACAAAACATAAACGTCAAATCATTAACAATCGCATCACGTAGCGTTTTTTTTGTTTTAAGAATCCTCCCAGAGACGAATTTCCGTATATTTGATGGAAAAACGCAAATACTGTGAAAATTTTTGACGCCTAACCACTAACACGTACTTTGTATACCAGTAAAACATCCTTAAGTTCACTTTTTGTTATATTCAATGTACATTTTGAGACGTAAAAGACATATTTTCTTTTGAAATCTATGTGTTTTTCCTATGTTTCCCAACTCAGATGAACACAAGCAATGCAATGACTTCAAAAATCCAAAGCTTCACTATTGACGTCAATTTTGAATGAAGTTCGGTATCTAGGTATTTATATAAGAGATCATTGGTGCCAACTCGAAAAGAAATATTGAGGCTAGATTTGTATATATTAAGTCTAGGATTGTAAATATTGAGTTGAGTGTAACGAAATATATATATATATATTAACACCTTAGTACTTAGCCTTCTCTTCTACAAACTAAGTACGGGATTTTATTAAAGATCTGGTAAAGAAATTGAATTTTTAAGAAAAATAGCTCAAAATTTCAGCGAGAAAAAGATTCCACGTGCAGGCGGCGGCGGATCGTGAAGAATGCAAGACGCGGGAAATTGCAATTGAAAGCGAAAACAACTTGAAGACTTTCACATTGGATTGGAGCAGTACAGTATGCGAGGTAAGTTTTTTTCTTGTGTAAACGATTGAACTTTTTGAAAGGATTTGATGGATTCAATTTTTCATTACTGGAAGGGACGCATTTGTAAGAAGTCTAGATAAACCTAGAAATGTGATGGGACGCAACTTAGTCGAATTTGTTTATCACTGCGAAGGTCGGATTTGTTTACAAGAAAAGTGAGTTAATTTTGCAGAATATTTATTTGACTGATACAAATTACTTGTTTTCCATACACATTTGCAGCATTTCTGAATCTTAAAGCTAATATTATAGGATGGACATAATGGTGTTTAACAGTTTCACAGAGCTTTTGAATTGAGAATACACATAGTGTGTGAAATGTAAATCTAATTCTACTTTAGAGTTAAGAAGAAGTAAGCCCTATCTACCAGATTTACTCAAACGAACAGAATCAGTTTATTTTGAAGTCAGGAAGATAAATAAAGATATTGGTAAGCTATGAAATAATCTTCTTTACATCAGCTTAGGCTTAAGAATAGATATTAAGTAAAGACAATTTTGTTTTAAAATGCTATTGTGAAGGTATTATGCATTCTGACCTTCCTTACCTGTATATAGTCTATTACCACCCTATGTTGTTGTTAGTTAGTGAAGCATCAGCTTTTGTCAATTGTGTGTGCATCCTAGTTATGAGATAGGCTGAGAAATTCACGAAAGAAGCTCACATTTGGGAAGGGGTATCCTAAAAGCTTTTGCATGAATAGCAAAGAGGGGAAGAGGTTGAACCAAATATATACATAAAAATAGGGAATCTATTCATTTCTAAATTCCTTTTTGAGTTTGCATCAGATAAATGTTTAGTGTTATGTGCGCTTCAAATTTTTCGTTAACCATCCCCCCTACGGGAGAGGGTAAGGCCTTCACTTGAATTTTTTTCCCCAGGTGGTCCACTTCACACAAAGAAATTTCCCTAGGGTAAGGCCTTCGCTTCACCCTAGAGAACTTTACTGGCCATGACATGATCAACCCTAAGGACATCATCTCAAGTTTCTTCCCAGCCCAGGGACCTTCACGCCACAAAGTCGTCCCGAGGGTCGGGACCTCCGTAGGGGGAATGGTAAACAAAAAAGTTGAAGCACACATTACTATAACTAAATGATGTAAAATTATGAGCTATTTTCTACACCTTTTTATGGTTGGCAAAAATTGCTATGGTGTGTTCAATATATCCATGAGTATTTATGTGTGGTTTTGCATGCATAGATAAAGAATGGCTCTGATTTTGCATATGGTTTATGCATGCCCACCAAAATATGATTTTATTTATGTCAGCTATTTTCCTAAATTAATTTCTCATGTCCAGATACTTTTTTTAACCAGGTTATGGCATATTTAGCAGAAAGACATTTGAAAAAGATGACTTTTTATTAGAATATAAAGGTATATATTTTTTTGATAATTGCAACAGTTTATCTTCAAAATCTTTAAAAATTCACAATTGTCAGATGAAAACAAATATAGTGTTAGAGAATTGGTATTAAACAAATAACATGGATAATCCTTTTGTATTTTTTGCTGGAAAAATACCTTGAATGTCACCAAGATTGAATGCATGTAATGTCTATGCCATAGGTCATTTTAGAAAATATTTGCTTGCACCAAGCCATCCTCCCAGTATGTCTAAACGCACAGATTTTCTGTGCCACCATACCAGTGAAATATTTGACAGGATCCAAGTTGTTATCTTTATTGTTCACAGATCACATATTCATAATCAGAAGATATGGACTGATATTACCTTATAGGAAATTAAAGATCATACTAATTTAGGTGGTTGAATGCTAATCCACCTTAATTAGTACAGACTTAATTTCTACGAACCTTTCACTATCTTAGTTGAATTGTAATTTGATAGAAAATCTAAACAAAAAACAAGAATACTTATAATGCACTATCAGAAACTATAAATTTGATATCTTGCTTTTTACTATGTTGTTTAGGCGAACATATTTCAAGAAAAGAGGCTAGTCAAAGAACCAAATTGTACGAAAAAGTCAGAAAAGGAAGTTACATATTTTTTGATGTCAAAGATGCATATGGTAAAGATATATGGTAAGTGTAAATTGATATCATTAGATATTAGTAGAGTCACAGTATTTTAAGATTTTTTGTGAAATTCATGCCATAAAGAATGTAACATGTCACAATGTCACATCTACGACTTCAACCTTTTTCTTGCAATTGTCGAAAAATGTTTCAAAATTGCAAAATGTTGAAATTATTGATAGGGGTTCCTCTCTGGTATTATTCAAAAATTTAGATTTAATCGAAAAAGGGAGAGTTAAGAAAAATCTTATCAGAGTATCATGGTTTCCATCAGGGACTACAGTATTTTTCTTGCAGATGTGACACATCAAAAAATGTTGAAGTTGCTGAATCATCAGGGACAGCAAGTTAAGGAGACAGTGTCATACACTTTTTACTCAATCCATTTTCTAAATCTTTTTAAAAGAAAGCACATTACATCAAGAAATAGGTCCAATAAAAGAGAAGGAAATGTCCATTGATGTTTGTAATTTTGTTTTGTGTTTTTGTTTTCTTTTTAATGTGTGATGAATTTGTGTTCATATAATTCCCTTCTAGTATCCCGCCAGAGACTAGGAAGCATAAAAATTGGTCTGTGGGTGGTGGGTTAGTTAGTTAGACACTTACACTATGAAATTTTTCAAGATGTTTCTACACTTTTTCGACTTCGACTTTTTCAAATTTTGAAATTTCTTTTGATTTTCTTCCTCGATGATCATTTAATACTACTGTTTTTTCAATACAGTAATTACTATTGATCTATCAAGAATTCTGGGTCAGATCAGACCTTTTTCGAGATGTTTCCACATGTAAACTTTTGCAACTTTGATAGTTTTTTTCTTTTAATTTTTTCTTAATTTTATTATTTTTTTATTATTTTATACTACATTTCTGGGATCATCAGTTAATGAGTGTTTAAGTAGTATTTCAAAATGGATGAACAATTATTTTCTGAAACTGAACAAAACTAAAACAAAAATAATGGTTTTAGTTCCTCCTTCTGTAATGCAGTCAATATTCATTCATGGAACTTTTATTGACAATGGCTGTGTTCGCTTTGTTGATTGTGCTAAGAATTTGGGTGTGTGGATTGACAGTGAACTTACATTTAAAGTTCAAGTACAAAAAGTGGTATCATCGTGTTTCATATTATTAAAAGAAATTTGGAAAATTAAGAATTTCATTCCGAAAGAAAGTTTAAAGAGCCTAGTGTCTGCTGTAATTCTATCAAAGCTGGATTATTGTAATGCTCTTTATTATAAGATTGGTGCAAACGAGCTAAAGTTATTGCAATCAGTTCAAAATTCAGCACTTAGATTGATTTATGGCTTAAGAAAGTTCGATAGAGCACCAATATCTCATCTTTTTATTGATCTACATTGGCTTAAGATCCGTGAACGAATCGTATTCAAACTCTGCCTGATAGTACATAAATGTATATGGACATTGGCACCCGAATCATTAAAATCATTGATTGTTATATCAAACATACGTACATATAAACTAATGGAAAACAAATATTTTACGAAGTATGGTGAGAGAGCTTTTTCCAGAGCTAGCTGTAAACTTTGGAATGACCTTCCAATAAATACACGCTTTTTTTTTTATAAGCACCAGTAACTCTGAGTCGAGAGTTGCTGGTGCTTAACTTTTTTAAAGATTCACACTCAAATGGTGCTTAACTGGTGCTTGTTTATAAACCATTGATTGACAATATTTTATAAGAAATATCTCTTGTTTTGGTCGTAGTTGGTAGAAAAATGAAATACCAATTAAAAAAATTGTGTTTGTGAGACAAAGTGAGACTGGGGCTGGTGCTTAGCTGGTGCTTAATTTTTGGCCGTTTTTAAGGCTCGCGGTGCTTATAGCGGTGGTGCTTATAAAAAAAAAAGCGTGTATTAGGATGGAACATATCACTGAAAAATTCAAGAAGCTATTAAAGTCTCACTTGATGATTCACTTTGACTTTTATATGTTGGAAGTGAATAGACGTTGAATTTATTTATAAGTGTATTTTTTAGGTTTCCTTTTATTTAATTGTATGCACAGCTGTGCAAGCCAATATGCCATTTTCTGCATATTGGTAGTTGTCTGTGGGTAAACATATTATTATTATTATTATTATTTTCATTTTATTTATTTTTTATTTTTGTTTATTTATTTATTTATTTCATTTTTTTTTCTTCATTTTTTTTATTATTATTATTTTTTTATTTTTTTATTAATTCTTTATTTTTATTTATATATATTTATATATATATTATCGCATGCTTGGGGGCCAGATACATTCTCCCCATCATGTCTGGAAAAATCTGACACTTATTTTGATTTGGGATTATGTTTGAAAAGTATTTATTATGAACTTGGGAGCTTGACTGTGAAAATGGTTAAAGTGAATTTTAGACAACATTTTTTAATGTTTCTAGTCCATTGCATTTGGGAAAAAACAAGTGTAATCAAACAAATTGTTTTCAAATTAACCTTTTCCTTTAACTTTTTGTTTGTTTGTCAAAGCTTAAACTTGTTTATTAAATTCAGTTTTTGTGGTCAACAGCCTGTTTGTGCTATAGATTTATTTTAAAGCATTTAATCTTGTATTTTAAACCTTTCAATAAACTTTGTATCACCCTCTTTTGCCTACTTGATCTTTTACAATAGCTCTTTTGTGTAGTTCATTTATCGTTTGTACTAATAGAATGACAGCAGCTATATAGCAGGCAGAAATGGGGAATTTTTTATATTTTTTAAAATTGGCACCTTCCTGCTGTATGACCCACAACCTTTAGATGACACACTGAGCCATTCATTTTCAAGATGAAACAGCAGAGATATTGCTCAAACTGTGTGGTATGTAAAGGGTGTGGACCATAAGACTGCAAGGTGCCACTCAGGATAAGTCAAGTTTTTCTGCCATATTCTTTTTATAAGAATAGAAAAATCCAAAATCAGGCTCAGAGATGCTTCCAAGATGCTTATCCCTCAAAAAAATTAATGGAAGATGCTTTTGAACACCAATCAAATCAGGCTGAAAGTATGCGAAACTCCGCATTTCTATTTAGTGGGCTTGTGGTGTAATGAGTGTCACTTCTATCTGCCAATGGTGCGACCCGGGATCGAATCCCGCTCGTGCCATCAACTTCTCTCTCTTTATATATATATATATATATATATAAGTTCAAGAGTACAACATTTTGTTAAAATAAATATGTATTTTTTTCATAAAATTTAAAATTTAAAATAATTACAAACGTTTCGGTAAAAACCTTCCTCAGTGTAATTTTTGCCAATGCTTTCAACTTTTTATACAGAATTGACGAAACAATTTAAAAAATGTTTATAAAATTATGCAAATAATCATATTAACAAAGAAAATAATTAATGCTTGATTTAACTTTCTTGATTTAAAAATGTTTTTAAAAAAACGTGATAAACAATTCCAAACCTTGAGATAAAATAGGACGAATATTTAAAAATACATGCCTGTATGCGATTAAAAGGAAATAGGCCTTGTTAAGAACGTTTTGATAATAGTAATTCATAATCTTAAAAGCGTGAAACGCACTGCAGACAAAATGAGATAAAGGATGATAAAAATGTCGTTTTAATAAAACTTAAATGGTACAGCCAATTATAATTTAACGTTTTTTAAAAATTCTTATATAAACATGACAAAATGACAATTTAACAATAAACAATTATAATTGTAAAATTACGCCACTTAATAGGCTTGCGGATGTCTACCGGAAGCCCTTTATGTGGGAGAAACAAATAACCTCGTAGTCATAATGATCAATGGGAAAAGCACCCAATGGAAACGCATGAGTGTGTAATAAAAGGTAAACAGTTAATACAACCTAAAGGAAACCCCAGAGAATACCAAGCGTGCAATCCCATAAATCATGCTCTGTACGAACCCCCTGAATAAATCAGGACTAGCCACGAAGTCATACTGGCTAATTACATAATAAAACAATATACAATAATATAATCATTAAGTAAGTAAAATTGAAATTTGAGTTAGAAAGGAACTTCTCTTTCATTTAGACCATGAGGTACGAATGAGTTTAGTCGATGCTGCCAAAAGGATTCTCTTTCACGTAATCTTATAAGGTTTTCAGATTGATCTATCAATTGGAATGACCAATCATCAATGCCATTATGATCAGATGAACAAAAATGCTCGAAAAGATTAGCCTGTGAAATACCTTCCCCTGGGTTACTACTACCCTCATTCTTCCTCTTTAGATATTTGCGAAATTGTGCTTTGTAATTATTAAATCTTTCCCTAAATTTTGTGATCGTGCTACCAATATATTGGACACCACAAATACGGCAACCGAGTTTGTATACGACGAATTTAGAATTGCAATTGAGAAATCCCTTCCTAAGCTCAAATGTTCTTTCTCCTTTGGAATCTGAAAAAACCTTACTTGTGTCGATTGACCTATCAACCATACAATTCTTTCTATTGCATTTATTGGAAGATCCCTGTTCAAAACTATCCATTTTCAATTTTGAGCGCACTAATATATCTTTTATTGTCTTGGCTCTTCTAAACGAGACCATAGGAACTTCAGAAAATATTCTCTGATGTTCTTCATTACATGTTAATATATTTTGGTTGTCTTTTAAAATGTTATAAATCTTCTTGCTTAATGCTGGATGATAGGTCATAACAAGATAAGTTTTATTCGAGACTTTAATTGATTTGTTGGTTTCCTCAAGAAGTTCATCACGATTTAAAAGACGTGCTCTATCTATTTGAGAGTTCGCTAGAGAACGGTCATGCCCCCTCGAGGTTAACCAATCAATTAGATCAGAAGATCGTTTTTCAAAGTCGATATCTTTAGAGCAGATGCGACGAATTCTTAGAGCTTGTCCATAAGGAATGCCTTTTTTTAGTATGATAAGGATGGTATGAGTTGAAATGAAGAAACTGGTGTGAATCAGTCTCTTTGTAAAATAAATCTGTGCTTAGTACATGACCATCACTTATTACCAAGACATCCAAGAATTCAATGCAATCTTTCGAATATTTAAAAGTAAATTTAATGTTAGGGTCAATCGAATTAAGGTACTCCATAAAAGTAAGAAAAGCCTCCTCCCCATGTTCCCAAATCGTAAAAATATCATCAATAAACCGCCACCAAACCCAGGTTTTTAGATCATAGTTTTCTAATGCTTGATCTTCAAAATCTCCCAAATATATAATTGAGTAATTTTGTCCCTATGGCTGTACCTTTTTTTTGTTTGTATTTTTCATGACCATGTTCGAAATAATTGTTTTTTAATACAATGTTGGCCAAATGTACCAAAGATTCCGTGCTAACTGATTTTTCCTCCCTTGAATCCAAAGACCTTTCGAGCGATTTTAACCCTTCATCATGTGGAATGCTTGGATATAAACTAACCACGTCAATAGAACATAAAAGGGCATTTTCAGGAAGTTGAGGTAAATTTTTAAGTCTACGGAGGAAATCATTGGTGTCCTTAATATAGGATTTAACCTTTTGTGCAAGTGGTTTTAAGTGAAAATCTAAAAAACTAGAAATATTATCTGTTGCATAACCACAATTAGAAATAACAGGTCGACCAGGTACGTTGTAAAGTCTTTTGTGAACTTTTGGTAATAAATAAAATCGCCCAAGGCGGGGATTGTCCATCAATAAAAACTCATGTACTTTCTTGTCGATCTCATTTCTAGATCTCATACATTGTAGTGCGTTTGAAACCAATTGAATCAGGTTAGGAAGAGGATCTGATTCTATTTTCTCGTATGTATCCGTATCGCCGAGATGATTTTTAGATTCAGCTAAATAATCTTGTTTATCCCAAACTACAACGGCAGATCCTTTATCCGCTCCCTTGATTATAATGGTTTCATCCCTACTTAAGTCCCTAAGCGCTTTTTGTTCGTCAACCGATAAATTACTATAATTATGACCAAAAACAGAAATATTTAAAATCTCCTCCTCAAGGTAACTTAGATAAACCTCAATTGCTGCATCAATATTACGAGGATTGTATGTAGAAGGAACACGGAAATGACTAAGAACACTTTCTTGAGAATCATTCTCATTTCTATACTTCCATTTAAGACGGATTCGTCTACAAAAATCATCTAGATCACGTTTTAATTGAGATTAATCCTTTAGACAAAAAAAAATATATATATATATATATATATATATTATT
>JAUJPK010078870.1:0-11161 GCA_032270525.1 Callophyllis flabellulata | reverse complement strand
TGGTCCTTTCACATTCACACGAAGTTAACGGCATAACAGCCAAAATATTTAAGATTGTGCAGATGTTTGGGAATGTGGATTTTGCAAGAGTCAACGATTGTAGGGTAGAAATGATGGTTAAGGGGAGATTACCAGGTTCATGATAATGATAATGCCATATATCAAGTTCAGCATCAATTGAAAATGGAAACGGCATATCATTGATGTAAACACTGACAAAATTCTGGACCGCACTTTTCCAGTTATTACCAGCAGTAGAAAGCATCACAGCAGGTACAATTTTGAACGCTTCAACACACAAAGTAGAACTCTCATTAAAGCGATCATCAAGTTGGTTTTTCAGATGATTCAATAGAGGTATCGATGTTGTTCTTTTATAGTAATCTTTAGCGTTGTCAGCAGGAGTGTTGTCTCCATATACTGAAATCTTTGAGTGCCTTGGTAGACATTCTTCTACGTCAACTGAATTTGAAACTTCGAGAAGCCTTTGGTACCAAATATCATGATATCCGTCCATATTGTTTAAAATCTTTCTTACTTTCTCTTTAATGCAATTAATCATATTATACCCAGCAAGTATGTCGTTGGCACGTGCCTGAAGTTGTCTCGTAACAGGGCCAAGATAGTCTAAAACAGAACGACCTAAAACTAACCCAGCTAAAAATTTGAAATTGATATTGTTACTATGTTGGTAAGCTTTAACTGACGTCTCACGGTTGTAAACACGATCATGATTTATATACATTTCTTCGAATGATCGTACTATATAGGGTAAAAGGGCTTCAAAAATACCCATCCCATCAATTCTTTCCACCCATCGTGTTCTGCAAACATCAATCAATTTAGTACGAGTGCTTTTTGTAACTTCGTTATTCATTATATGCTTCTGCAAACAATTATCTCTTTTAGGGGATAGGTTGTAGAAATACGAAATTTCCTTTATAGAATCCATCGCATTTCGTACAGTACGGACTTCGCATGTTTTTTGAACACATAAGTTTAATTTGTGCGCAGCACAATGAAAGTATAAGGCTAAGGGGAATTGCTTTTTGATCAATGTAGAGGCGCCTTTATTTGCACCAGCCATATTACCTCCGCCGTCGTAGCCCTGACCCCTGCAATACGACATATCAAGACCAACTTCACTGATAGTATTAAGTATGTAGTTTTTAATGTCTTCTCCTGTCACACCCTCTGAACAGTGAACGTATTTTAAAAAATCTTCTCTTATATTGTCATCATCGTCAAGATATCGTATAACAATAGCTAATTGCTGCTTATTTGAAATATCGGTGGCCTCATCAGCGATGACGGAGAAAAAGCCAGATTTTTTTACCTTTTCAACTAATTTCTTTATAACGACATTACCACACGAGTTAATCAATTCATTTTGAATTGGAGCTGAAGTATACCTGGCATTTTTGGCGGCATTTTGTAGATGTTCTTCAAGAACCCGATCACCGCATTCTATTTGAAAGTTCAACAAATTTTGAAACAAACCCACTGGCTCGCATGATGCTTCACCAGGTTTTGCATGATACTTGCTGCTGTCCTTATTTCCTCGAAAAGGAAGATTATTTCGACCCAAGAATAGAATTGCTTTGATTATACATTTTAAGAACGCTCTGTTTTGATTCCTATTATCCAATATTTGATTGTTACACATAACATTTATTGCTTTGTCCTGACCCACTCGCTGAATAAAGTTGGTAAACAAAAGCATACTGTCATCGTGAATGGCACATTTGCTTGGCCCCTTATTTTCATATTGATTAATTCCAAAATGATTTCTTAATTTTTCAAAGGCAGTCGGCCAAAACTTTAACGGTTCCTTAAACAGTTTTGTCAATCTACTTTTTTTACTGGAATATTTTCCAAACAAGAGACACGGAAGACAAAATATTCCATCTAAGTGTTTTGAATAGCAAAGACCATTGAACATATCAAACCAATTCGGATTAAAACGTCTACCGTTCGTTTTGGGGTAGTTAAATGTCGGTGATGGTGTCCAAACATTATTTATCAGATCAAGTTTTTCATTATCATTTAATTTATCAACTTTATTGTAGTATAGTCCAATATCGTACTTATCAACACTTGAGTCACGCAAATTTTCTAACGGGGTTGCATTAGTATTGTATTTGCTGGAAGATGGAAACTCTATATTTGTAGTCGGAATGCACGGAGGTAATATATTTTCTAACGGGGTTGCATTAGTATTGTATTTGCCGGAAGATGGAAACTTTACATTTGTAGTCGGAATGCACAGAGGTGATATATTTTCTTTTTGTGACGTTTCGTGTAGTTGTGATAAGTTCGGATTTAATACACGTGCGAAACTAATTTTTTTTTGCTTAAGTGTTTTTTGTTCAGAATGGGTTACCAAGTTCTTCAGCACAAGAGGTAAAAAGTGGTTCGGTAATTCGATTAAAGGATTTGTGCAGCACCAAAGCAACGATATTTTCTTATTTGTTTTGAGTCCACGTGGTTCGATCAAACGATTAAATAAACTTCGATATTTCACATAACGACTATTTGAATATACACAGTTAATGTTCATTTTTATCACTGTTGATAAAGCAAGGAGTGAAATAAACGGACACCATACCTTATTAGCCATACAAAGCGTAGCTTGTGATCGTACACATTCTTCTTCATTACCTCTTTCTAACCGTTGAAATATTTCTGAACTTAAAAAATTTGAAAATACCTCTTCTTTTGATCTGAATAAGTCAGGAGTTTGTTCCAAAATTGTTTCTATAATTGGGTGATTTGTATAAAACGATGCATTATGATAAAGTTCGTCTGAGGTCAAACAGCGTAACACATTTCCTAGATCATTTCCGCCGGACAACAAAACAGAAACTGAACTGTATAAACAATTTCCATCTTCAAGAGATCTATATCAAAAAAATAAAAGTCTTCAATACTTTGCCCACACTTAGAACAAAAATTAGAACCCACAGGCCCGTAGCCAGGCTGATTTGAATGAGGAGGCCAAATAAAAAATTTGTCCTTTGTCTTGAACGATCATCATGGTTATGCCAAAAAGGGTAAATTCAAAATATAGTGCTTTTAGACAGTTCGAAAATATATGCTCATAACAAATTATAAGGGGAGGCAAAAGGCAGACTTTTGAGAGGAGGCAATGCCTCTCTTTGCCTCATCCTGGCTACGTGCCTGACCCCATGTTTGATACCTCTATAACAAATATCCGAAAAGAAACAAGTATGACGTACTATAAAAATAGATACATATTTTAGCAGATAAAACATATGGTATAGCTCCCTCTCATCACCATTATACATATGTTATAAGCTTCGCCCAAAGCTCTTTTCAAGAAAAATTTGATCCTCATCCGATCTTATAAAGACACTGAATTTATCATTTACTAAAATGATTAATAATCAATAATTAATTTCATTATTCGAAGTATCAAAATATAAACAATTTGTTAAAATTTAGTTGTTTACATTAATTGAAAAAAGTTTCCCCGTCTATTGGGGGATAAGGGTATTACTCTCATCACCCTAATTAGCACCCTCCCCCGCCGCCGCCGCCGCCGCCACTTATTTTTTCAAGAAAAAAATCCGACCCTTCCGCTCTTATTAAGACCCCCTTCCTCAAATTCGGAAATCCCCTCGCTTATTCAAACCTCCACCCCCGGTTATTACAAGTTGTGAAATTTCCCACCCCTTATTCCAACCCCCCATCAGCAAGGGTGATAAGAGTAGGAGTAAATTATACATAGTTTTTAAGAATAAGGTGCAATATCTACCCCCTCCGAGAAAAAGTCAATTTTAATTTTGCTTACAAAATTCTAAAGTCTAGAATATTCTCATGTGTCCGATGCACCTCATGCCGCCGACGTTTATGTTTACGTTTTAAAAACAACACGCATGTAAGAATAGAATAATTTGATTAGTGTTGGCTGGTTTGAAATCATAAACAATAATGGTATTGTTCTTTTTCCACCAATCGAATCTTGACGCGAAGATTTTCAGCCAAAGATCCTTTAAGTTTCGAGAAAAAATCGTAGTTAGATGAAATATTTTGGTCGAGAATAGGAAATTATTGAATTTCAATTAAACATCAAAAATATAAAAGAATCCCCCTCCCCTCTAACGTCAATTAACGCGATTTACCTTTTACCTTTTCTTATATAACGGGTATCATTTTCCCCGAAAATTATGTGCAGTGAAAATGAGATTTTTGTAAGACTGGATTGGCGCCTTTTCTTCCGATTGTTTGATTTTTAATACTAAAACATTATACCGTGAGCTCCTAATGTATAATACAATTTGATTGAATTAAATCACATAAAATATATCGCATTAAGTTCGTTTGATAGAAAGAGAAGTTATTTGTATCAAATAATCTTTTTACATACAATAACAGTTACGACCCAGTCTGCAGAGGATGGATGGCACGTGAACACAGAAGTTTTTTCTCAGGAATTTATAGGCAGGGAATCTTTGATAACCATCTGGCAAATTATGTAAAAGCTACGATATTTTCAGGAGTTAGTCACATAATGGTCCTCTTTCGATTTAGCGGGGGGGACTTTTTTGTAATTGACCGGAAGTTCATTAATTATTCATGAGGTACCTATTATCTTTGGCGACCCTAAAGATGCCTTTAAACTAACCACAATAACACCAGATTTGGTCCAATGGTCAAGCATAGATTAAATTTCATTTCACAACATCAATTTTAACCTTAAATACCCTCCTTCATTAAATATTTATGCTAATTACTGACAAAATTCGATCTCAGCAAAAGTGGCATCATTATATATCATTTGAAAGATAATTTTATGCTGAACAATATTTACAAAAGAACCTAGGGTCGGAAATCAGACATTTTCGAGTTATAGGCGTTTAAAATTGCACTAGAATTCAGCAGAATGTACTTTTCTGTACTTTTCTGCTCCTAGAAAAGTCCAAAAAACTTAGTTGGATGATGAAATAATGAAACAATTCTAAATTGATAATAAAATATTTTTAGTCATGAATTTCAAAGATAAGATAACATCAAGAAATTTCTCTACCAATCACTATCACTATCACTATTTGAATTATCTGTACATGCATCATCATCATTTGAATCAGTAACACTTCCAGGGCATTCATCAATGTTTTCCTCTTCAATTACTAAATTGACTAACCTTTCTTCATCAATATGTTCAGTACAATCTTCATCAGTATTATCATTCAAAAGAATGTTAGTTATCTCTTTTCTGAATTTGCTTCCTTTTTTATCTTTCTCATTCAACTTCTTCTTGCGTTTTCTTGTTTTTATCTCTTCAGTTCTTTTCTCTACATCAGCCTCATATCCATCGCTCATTTTTTGGGTTTTTGGACTCTTTGATTTTCGCCTTAGGCAAGATGGTGGAAATTGTGAAGTTGTGAACCATGTAGGAAGAACTGCATTACATTCAGACAATCTCCAACCGTTAGCATAAGTATCAATATGAGGAATGATTCTTTTATCACAGTTTATCCAACTAAAAACACAAAGATGAGATCTGAGGATGTGTTGAGTACAAGAATTAGCATCCGGAGGAATAGTCAATGTGGTTTTTGATTTCGTATATTGCTTGTCGTACAGCCGAATTCTAGTCTGAAGGTACGTTTCAGTTGGCCTTCCATTATACAAAACAGTTCTTATGAATTCTAAACAACTTTCTATAGAATTTTGTTCAATGTTAACACAATTTCCAAGATTCGAAATCAGATAAAGTTTATTCTTTTCTAAAGCTTTTCTAAAAGGATTTAATTTACCTGCACGAAAGAAGTACGATGTCGTATCGCATCCACTGATAGCATGATAATTCATTAATAGTTTACTATTGTCCCACCCAATGTTTCTACACATTTCCTCAACGTCGGCATATTTACCACCACCGTGCTTGATCACCCATTTGTAACTAGGCCTCTTAAGCGCGAACATATTCATTAACAGTACGAACACATCACAATCTTCTGCAACAGCAACAACGTTGGATGCGGATTCAAGAGCAAATAATGGAATCTTAGTGTCGGCTTCTTCATGATTGCAATTTCCTTCTTCCTTCAGCACACCTCTTGACCATGACCAGATGTTGTGTCTACCAGAAAATATTATGTCGAATTCACCCAACTCACGTTTACCAACAACCTCTTCTTTCAGATATCTACCAAAAGTATCTATTAGATCATTTTTATTCTCACCGTTAGACAGAAAATCTTTCCATTTTTGTACACCAACTGGCATCTTTTGATTAAAACCAGTAACATGTATTCTCTTGCCTTCTTCCTTTCCATTGCGCCGATCTCTCCTCTCCAATTCCTTCGTACTTTCTTTTAGATAATTATCTACTGCTATAATAAGTTTACAAGGGGTAGTTGAAATATCAGGGACCATCCATTTCAACAAGTCATCATAAAATTCTCTGAAGGTTTTTCTTGGTTGTACTTGTCGAATAGCATGTCCACTATCTATTATCCAAGCTGCATTATCAGGTGGTTTCATTGTAAAAAAATTCCCCAATCAATTCATTTCTTAAATTTTGCTTTATCTCCACTACACAGTGCACCATTTGGCTTAGCAATACTTAATGGTAATGTTGTCATAGGAAATGTAAATGCTTCTTCCTTCGAAGTGCACTTAGAAACCATAACTCCGAAAGCTTTTCTCTCTTCTATTAAGACATCAACTTTTTTTGTGTTTTCCCTCTTGCTTTCTTTGATTCCTGTATCAATAGAATTTTTTTTGATAGATTCAAAGAAGGACATCTTTCCAGTGACTAATCTATCATTCACAAATTCTTTGAACTTCACGTTACCCAAATTCTCAGCTTCTAGAAGACCATCAACGATTACAGCATCAATTTCCTTTCCTGTAGCAATATTTATAACAGGACCAAGTTTGAACGGATCTACATTGTAGTCGAGAAGCTTCTGGATTAATGCCTGAACGTGACTTTTATGAAGCTTTTTATTTTTCGGCGTCATTTCCTTGTGCAAGCTTGATGTAGCTAATCTAAAATGCCTTTTCATGGCTTTTCGTAAAGTGGCATGGCAGTGGACAGTCTTTATCCAGCGATTGACAGCATGGATATTTGTACTGTACCCAGAACGGAACGGACCTGCAGTTCCTTTCGTCTCACGGTTGAAATGCTCAGTCTCTAGATCGCCATGTTTTGTTGCAAATCGTGCCCCATCCGAAGCAGTACATCCAAAACCGTTCTGAACTAATTGCTGGTAGGGTTCACCAGCAGCTTTTTTGAGATTACATAAAAGCACATGCTGATAGCTGTTATATCTTGAGTAATTGATGTGATCAAAATTGTCTTTCTGCTTGAATGTGCCTGTCAATGCAACCCTCTCTTACTGCTGATACGATAGTAAGCATCAACGATATATGTGTAACGTTTTTTAGAGTCATTTTTGTTTTTGAATCAGTGACGTGAATAAATTTGTCATACAATTCTGTAAACGGTTTTGAATTCAAAATGTCTTCGACGATTAAATGGTTAGGATTTTGTCTCAGTAATTTTAATTTTTCAATGAATTCTTCTGGTAACAGAGTATATTTTCCTGTTAATGCAGATATTCGTATCTGGCTAAGAGCATCAAATCCCTCCTTATGGATCCGCATTGACCTATAGTAATTTCCACCTTTAAATGCTTGCTCTGCAGATCCTTCCGCGATTACACCAGCGTCAGCGTACCAAGCTTGATAACCGAACACACCATGTTGCTTATAGAGAACTCTTTGGAAAACTCTACGTTTGTGAAACCCTCCCATCAATGGTATTATATTCTGGAATCTGTCCTTATATTTCCATATTAGTTGCACAATACGAGAGCGTAGACATGTTCATCTGCATGTACAAAAACATTTTTTATCTTCAAAACTTTCATAACGTCCAATATGTACTCAAGGTATTCTTTACAGACCCCATGTTCTGGAGGGTTTTCATTTGCAGGGAGATATCTTATTAATGAACGAGCTGTTGGTTCTTCATGAAAGCTGTCCATGAGCCTAATAATGGTAGCTCATCATTAAGATCGGGTAAACCTCCTGCCAATGACCAAAGTATGTTCTTCTTAAAAGATTTTTCAACAAGACCTTTTGTAAATTTTGGTGGTGGAACGAGTCTTCCAATCTTGTAATCCAAATTAGATTCGATAGAAGATGTTGTTTGTTCATTTGAAGTATATCTAACAGATGCTCCTGTTTTGGGGGGATTTGTTTGAAAAATGAGAAAGTTAGTATGATGTGTAGTATTCTTGCCAGTACTTGTGTCTTGACACTTATCATTATTGTCTAAACTGGAATGAGTAACAGTGTTTTTGATTAAACCAGACAAGACACCTTCCATATCATCCGAAGCAGATAAGAACTTCTCGTTTTGCTTCCGAACATTATAGGGTGAAATTGCATGACCTGATTTCCATAATGCTAAACCAACTTCTTTACTAGCTGTTAACCTATGAACATATAATCCAAGTGCTATCTGTTTTGCGTTCTTAATGTCCGTTATGAGTGATGTCCAGTCACAAGCTAAACTCCATATTTTTCTAGCAATATTTTGGGAATTGACTTTAGCAAAACCGAATTCATTGAATGGCACAGTAGACTTCCAATTTTTATTCATAGTCATGTATATAACATTAAAGAGCTCTGCAATAAGATTGTCATTGTTTAATCCAGCAATGATATCTGCGAGAGATGAAGGCCATTTAATATGAGGTTGATTCATGTATTCCTCCGATATACGATGGATCATTTTAGCAAACGACCCCATGATGTCGTTTTTTCTCAGACCATGTCCCTTTAAGGTCGAATTCGAATACATTACAGGATCAATATCTGAAGAACATACAACAATATACTTTCCAGATCGTGCGAATACTAAATCAGTTAAATTGTTTTCGAGATATCTCCGAAGACCTTTTGTGCTCTTAAATATTGGAGGAATACCATGGTCCTCACAAATGCTGATTGAATCTTTCAAAAGATCACTAAGTAGGTAACCGTTCTTTTCTTTGCAAATCTTAAGTTTAATATAATTAGAGAAGTAACTTAATACTAGATCTTCCATTGGATTTTCTTCAGGTTTTTGAGAGATTCTACTAAAACTCTGGAAGCAGACATTATGATAATACACATCAGCCGCAAAGATATCTGATGATCCTTGAAGTATTACGTCTAGTCGTTTAGCAGATGAGTAGTAGGAACTATTTGGTTCGTTTAAATAAAGTCTCATTGCATTAAGTGCGTGTTCAGCTCTACTATTTTGGGAAATTCGAGAAACCCGTTGCGTGTTTGTTGCATCGTTGTTACAAACGAAGCATCGGTTATCATTTGTTGAACTGGAAGAAAGAAAGGATCGAGTACAGTGACTTTCAGAACTATTTTCGTTATAGGTTTCCTCTTCAACATGCGAATATTGCTGAGCAAGGACACTAACTTTTGGAAATTTTGGTTCATAGCTTTTAAGTTTTGTACGAAGGCATATTACACAATTATTGTGTACATAACATTGTTGGTAATTCAGAAGTCTATTATATGCAGTCTTAAAACTATAGAAAGTGTCATTTTCAGGAATATCAATAGTTCTCCATTTTTCTGCTTGTGATTTTAAAGTTTTCAAATCGTTTTTATAAGAGTAGGTCTTAACTTCTTAATGTCACTGCATCGCAACAAATAGGACAGAATGTGTCTGTAGTGTTAGAACACAAAAAAGGCTCTGAGGTTGACATCTTATTATTGGGCTAATCTATCATTATTTTTGATCTAAATCAAGGGCACAAATCATGGACGAAAATATTCAGAGGTGATTCTCGAGTAAATAAGTTATTGTCATAGAAATACCTTTCATTGATTCAATCATTCACTGACAATAATTGTACGAACTGCAGAGATTTTGTATCATATCATAAGTAGAATTATTAAAGCTATAGAGAAACACAAGAATGTTTGTATCAACGAGAGGATCAAAGTATGAATAATTAATTGATTGAGAGGCATTTGTATAACATTGGAATAGAAGGGGGCATGCACTTGGTGCTGGATATCATTGGTAATACTACCTACGCTCAGTACCAGAGGCGGAGAATCTTTTTTTTGACGACCCGCCAAAAAGATTTTGGTATAATCCTGCCAAACTAGTATCCAATGCAACTTATGCTTTTTGTTTATTATATAGGAAGAGCTGCCGAACGACTACGGAATCTGTCGACCGGCAATGCGGGTCTGTGGGTAAGATTCTCCAACTCTACTCAACCTTAAACCTTTCTACAACAATTACAGAAATTTGTAAAAAAATATTTATCCTTACAAGAAAAATACAGATACGAATCTATCAAACCTAGCGAAAAATATTTGGATGTCCAATACCAAGTGAATACCTCCTCCTAGAAAATATTCTGGATGAGGCCTGAAAAAATAGTTATGTTTGCGCCGTACCGCTCGGTTGGATTATTTTTCCGTTCACCCGGGTGCAGGAAAATCAAATATTTCATATTTTTTGTGTAACAATCATATTTCTAATTTAGTTGTAAATTGAAAAAAAGAAAAATTTCTGACTGTCTGGGTGAAGTTTTCTTTACCCACCCGGAACGGCGCAAACATAGCTATTTTTCTATTCGACCTGGATTTTTATTCAACCTCTAATAACACGTTCTTCGTTCAGTAACGCAACATTATGGTTAATGACAAATGGTTGAAGCTAGTCAAAGGGAATTCGGTAATACAATAAAAAACTTAATTTCATTCAGAAATCTGATTTCTTCGAATATTGTCAATTTTTCTTATGGCGCTCTATCATTTTTTAGCATAGTTTGTTAATATTTCCCTATGATGTACTTTTCGATTAGATTAGGTCAATTTGAAATAAATGCATTAAACATATTTAAACTATGATATTAACGACAGTAATGATAACGTCAACATTGAATAAATTGACAGTCTAAGAAATCACTTATCCTGAACATAAATGAAAATTAAGAAACTCAGAAATGCATACCAAAATAATGTATCAAGAGATAAACCTTCGACAATTAACGGTAAAAAAAATTAGCGATCGTTATCAATTTCATGATCAATTAAAATCCCTTTTAGTTATCATGTCCAGTGGCGGATCCAATCCATTTTCTGAGTGTCTTCAAAA
>JAUJPK010077760.1:0-11538 GCA_032270525.1 Callophyllis flabellulata | reverse complement strand
AGGGCAGGACACGCAGCAGAGGACCCGGCGCACGGCAGAAACCACGATATCATGGCGCATCTGGGTCAGCTTCGCAACGTTCTTGCGCAACATCGCATGGTCTGGAGTAGAGGCGCACCCCGCGCCACACAGGCACGGAGGTGCTTCCACGGACGTGGGAACTCCCAAGCCCATGCGGTGGCGACCACACACCACGAAGGTCTCGTCACCCAGGCGGGTGGTAGGACCGGGTGTGGCAGTGAGCCATGCACTCGCAGGGGCGCTCGCTGCGCTGCGCAAACGAGCCGCGTCACGCTTACCCTGGACGGTCGCGCAATCACACGAGTCCGGGAGCGCCTTTGCCTGTCGGTCTGCGAGGCAACGCGAAACATCACGCTGCACCACAGGCAGCATGGAATGGATAGACTTCTCGGAGCTGCCGCGCACCTCCTCAGCCCAGTTGCTTTCCGCTGCGCAGGCATCATACAGCTGTCGCCAGAATGTCTCGAACGCCTCCTTGTTCGGGCCATCGAAGGGCCTAAACATCAGGGGAGCATCATTCATCACCAGCTGTGCAGATGCTGCACCTGATAGGAACACTGCCTGGGCTCCTAGCCTACTGGCACTCGGAAGACCGAAGCCAGCATGCCGGATGGGTAGAAGCAGTTGCTCCAAATGGCTGTTGGGCAGGGGAGCAGCGCCCCCCGGTCCTTGGCCAACAGGAAGGCGGAAAATCTGGGCGGTAGCCGAGATCACCGCCTGCTCAACACGGGTCAGTGAAGCACCAAGGTGCTGCCACTTCACTGTTGGTTGCAGGTGCGCCATGCAAACACTCAGTGACGCTCGCAGAAGCAGGAACTGAGTCTGCTTGGACAGAGGTAGACTCATGCACGTGTGGACAAGTGCACAAATCTTCAGGGCCCGACTGTCAAGCTCGGATTGCACGTAACCGTCCGAGCCAATCGGGACACCGAAAACAGTGAAACCGCGCCGGTGGCGCTTCACCCCGAGCGATGTGGCCAGCGCAGCTACCTGCCGCTGATGAGTTTGGAGGCCCGAGCCCCCATACACACCGCACTTGTCCGGCCGCACCTTCAGGCCGATAGTCCGAAGACTGTCTAGGCGTTCCCCGCACAGCTGATCCCAGGCGCGCCTGACAGTAGCTGGCTTCCCCACCAGAGTGATTTCATCCAGGTATGACACTGGCGGAGCTGCTGGCGAGGCGGCAGCAACCGCCTCCAAAACCCTCTGCAGGGTAAGCCCGAACAACAGTGGGCCCGCCGGGTCTCCCTGGCGAACACCTGTCTATGACCACACAGGCGCGGTGCCAGGTACTGCCCCCACAATATGGAGAGGAGTGCCAGCTCCATACGCCCATTGGACAACGGGCAACAGTTCTGGCATGCGATCCTTCACCGCAGGAAACCCATCATCCAAACCTAGCAATGATCAGTCTGAGTAGGCCACATGCTGTTGGCAGCTTTTACCAACATATATACGTTTCACAGACTTGACGAGGGATGGATCTGCATGCATGCAAAGCTTCACAACCTGGGGTGAACCAATGATACTGAAAACAAACTACGCTATCTAACAGAGATTACATCGACAGCACTGTAGAACTAGAAATTGTGTGAGTTAGCAGCAGAAAAAAATTGGTGAGCCATACATGTCCACACTACAAGCAGGAGAAGTTCATCAGGCAGAGCTACCAGCACAAAGGAAACCTAGAGAGCACCACTAGCAACTAGCAACCCAGAATCTAAACCAAACACAACTACAACAGGCAATAACAGCAGGCGCACAATCCCTCTGTCCCCTAAGCCTCAATGTCTGAGGCAGGGTTAATTTGAAAACTTACAGTCATAACTCCATAGAATGGCTGCTACATGAGGCATGACAACTTAGCTCAGAGGCAACGTTAGGTATGTCAATGGCATGAACATGCACTTTGGCGGGAAGCAGCATTGGCACGAAAATAAACTTTGATGGGCAGCACCTTGTCCTTCAAGTGACCTGCTTGCCAGCGGGTATAAGACATCTGGAAAACTTTGGACATGCTATAAATCGAGTTTGAGAAGCCTTGTAGCCCGTAGGTGTTGCTTCGGACACCTTCCACATAGGCGTCACCCAATGCAATGACGTCATCATCAGAGGCAGGGTTCCTAAGCTGCTGCCGAACCTTCTCTGATCTCACCTGGTCCAACATACCACATCTGCAGTTCGAAACAGTGTTAACAGGAAACGGCCAGTTAAAAGAGGGGTTGCATGAGATGCACGGGGGCTTGCATCAGAGCAATTTGAACACTCTGCATTTTACACAGTGACTATCAAATCTCAGTCAAAATATCTGTATTCCTGCTGCAGGAATTTGTCTTCGAATTCTGGCTGATCAGTGATCAATCGTCAACAATGATGTGCACGCAAAGCGTTCAGGGCGAAAAGAAGGACACAGAGGTGCAATTAGCATAGATCTAGAATACATTCTACCTTTCCGGTTTGTAAGAGAGTCCATAGATCTAGAATACATAGACATAGAATACAGTCTCTATGCTACTGCCTCTTTTGTTCATCGTTGTGCTTCGATACCTGGGTACTTGCCTTCTCACTTCGTTTCCGGTTTGTCAACACTTAGCACTTGTAAGTGTCTCTTGTACGAGGTCAGGCAAAGTTGTCATGCGTTGATTTTCTGGTACATGAGCCATTCTATGGGAGCTATGCCTGGAACTTTACACATTTATTACTTTTAAGATTGCGCTCATGATCTTTCTTTTCGTGTACGAATACGAGAGCAGTGCTGCATACCTGCTGCACACGTTCACAATTCGAGCTCCTTCAGACATGAGAGGCAGCATGGCTTCGCTGACACGATGAGTACCCCTCACGTTGGTATCCAGGGTCCATGCAGCTTCATCTGCATTGAATGCCCCCGCAAAGGGGCCGCCAGTAGGAGCAATTCCTGCATTGTTCAAGAGGATGTCCACCTTGCCATACTTGCTCTTCAGCTCCTCTGCACAAGCTGACACAGACGCCTGGTCCGTGACATCAAGCTGTACGAAATCGAGTGAAGCCTGGGGAAGTGAGAATTGGAGCTCTTCAACAGCCTTAATGCCGAGCTCTGGGTTCCGGGCTGCAACAACAGTTGTCAGTCCTTCTCTGGCGAAAATACGAGCGAGCTCGTAGCCAATTCCCTTGTTTGCGCCGGTCACAACAGCAATTGTTGACGAGTTCCACCTACAGTCAGCTATCTTCAGTCATTGCTCATTGTACTATTGTAGTGTCCACAAATATGCACAACTGATCCCAATCGTTGGCAGAAATTGGCAAGTGTGCTTGCCCTGGTACTGCCTGTGTAGGGCACGCCCAACTTCCCACAGGTCCACACATGTACGAATTTATGAAGGACTTGTGCAGCGACAAACAAAAGTGGCCACCCAGCTGGAACTCAAGCGAAGGTCAGGCAGGTCTGCTAGATCTGAACGATCTCCGTTCATACCATACATTATCAAACACCATCCACATGAAAGAATATACCACTGCTTCAAAAGGTGTTCAGCCTATAAGCAGGTAAGCAGGTTCTAGACGCGACATCTAGCCTGCAAGCACGAAACGGAGAAGTGCAGGGGCTTGCTGATCATGCAACGCACCACTTCGCGGCCACGTATGATACCATGTTACCGAACGCAGTGTGTCAAGCTTGCCTGGGTCTTAACGACTGCCACCTAGTGCACGACTGAAATGGCTAAAGAGGCTGAAGGGCTGCAAGTGCAGATGTGTTCAATACGCCTTTCCTAAACAGCAAATGTACACAACCAGACACAACGCTTCATATTTATAATTCTACACGGTAGGTGCGCATGCCTTTGGGGTCAGCGCTATAGTGTGTTATGAGGTGGCTGGGAGCTCAGGTGGCTGACGAGAACTCACGTCAGCGAGAAGAGTTCAAGTCAGCCCTGGAGGCGAATTCACCTTGATGACGCAAGATCTCGCGTCCTCAAGGTCTAGCGTTCGATATAAAACCTGCTTCCCCATTATGCACACCGTGTGATATTCAAGCACTGTTTACAGAGTTGAGTACGCACAGAGATTGTCTTGACTTCTTGCCAGGCTTGGACTGTCCGGCATGCCCGCGGCACGTACCTCACGATGCACTGCACCACTGGAAACTCCATGCAAGTAAAATATCGCAGAGTTTGCATACGTACAAGCTTGTCGTGGAACAGTATCACTGTGATAGAGAACACTCTTGCTGTGGCGAGCGAAAAAGGACTGGTGCAACCGTCATATCAACATGCCACGCTGCCATTCTGACAGTGTCAAGAACTAAAATTTCGATGCTGAGCGCGAAACTGTGCTTAGTGAGCCCCATAGTGCAGTGTGTCATCCAAATACATTTTCAAAGGGCCAGGGTGTTTTTCGAATGGATTTGCATGCAGCGCACTATGCAGAGACACATTTTGGTTCATGCCTTTTGACAGGGGTTTGTACTGCTCACAACCCGTTTTCCACTGTGTGTTTTAAGTAATGCCATCGGGGAAGAAGAACTAATGAGTCGGAGGCGGTGTTGCTGGACTCATACATCAACGCCAAGTCGCAGGCGATGTTGATTGCTGCAGATATATCTATGGATGTCTGATAATGCTCCCATGTACACATGAACATCATGCCCAGAAGTACACATGCATGGTGGTTCCAAGATGTACACATGAACATCATGCCAAGCAGTGCACATGGGCATCTGAATGGCAGGGATGGAGGCGGATGGAGGCGCACTGGTCGTCCTTGCTGGGGATCATAAGCTTCAGGAGCACTTGAACGACACCCAGAACTGCTCCGAAGGCGTTGGGGGCCCACACAAGGGGGTTATTCAGCGCTGCAAGGCCGTACGTGGCCCACAGCAGGCCGTTGATGGTGTTCATGACACTCAGCGCCAGCACCAGCGAGGAACTGTCGCGCTGCTTGAGGACTTGCAGGAGGGTGGAGAGGGGGCCCATGTAGTAGAACACCAGCATGAGGTTGGCTGCACAAGGTTGTACACTGTCTGACGCATGCAAAGGGGCTGCATCTTAGCCTGGCGTTGTTATATTTGGTCCATAAAATCTCGATACATTGAAAAGAAGCTTGAGAATATGGTACATTGAATTGTGGAACATTGAAACACGGACAGCAAGAAGGGGAAGGTTTGGTTGCCAGGAACAGAGGCAGACGCAGTTGAAGGAGAGACGAGTGCAGACGGAGGGGGTAGGCAGTAGAAAGAAACCAAGTTACCGCAGCATGTCCAAACACCTTTGCCCGTGCAATCCTCTCTGTCTGAACATGATCTGGAAACTCTGTGAGTAGGCATGCACCCAAACAGAAGAAAGCAGGCCTTCGGAGTCCCAATTGAATAACGGTAAGAGGTTTCAAGTAAGACTCGTAGTTGCATCGACAGGCGCAGGAGAGAGGGCAAGTGCAACTACGCAAGCAACAAGCACGAACGGCCAAAACACACCCGAAGCGTAACATGAACAGAGGTTCTAACTAAGTTCTGGAAGACCACTTGACAAGGCTCGCGTTGTGAATGTTTGAAGCGAGCAAGCAAGCGAGTAGGGGTATGCAAAGCTTGTACAGTTGGTTACCAAGAGGAAGGCAGAGCGCGTGAACACACCAGTGTAGCCCCACAGCTGCTCTTTCGAACTCATGGAGGTGAGTACCATGCGCTCCAGGATGGCAGCAATGAAGAGCAGCACTGCGAGCACCATGAAAGCCAAGGAGAGCATGTCTCGTGTGCGTCTGTCTGGCATTCCCAGCCCATAGGAAACCAGAAACAGGAAGGTTGCAATTAGGCATCCCAGAGAATTGGGGATGATCAGGTACCAATCTTCCAGCAAGAAGGCATATATCGTCCAGGCCACACAGTTGGCCATAGCCAACACGAATGGGAGAGGATTCAGGCTCTGCAGCAGGCCTTCTGTTCTTGTGAAAGTCTAGGATGACACATTTTGATGCAGAATCTGGGATGATCAGTGCAATTTCGAATTGTGCAGGATTACTGCTCTGTTCTCTCCTTGCAGACTCACTGTGTGCACTATTGCACCTCGATACACCATAGTTGCAACAACTTCCTAGCTGCACCCTCGCACCTAGCTCCTGGCAAGGACAATGGATCCTTGCTAGCAATCCTCATACAAGACGCACAGTGTGTGAGTTAGATACTTTGATGCCTGCTACGCTCATGCATGATTCAGGGGCTCCAACAGACTCGAAAGCCAGGTCTGGCATGTTAACTATGATTCGAACTCCTGCTACAGTACCACGCAGCGCGCCCACCAAACCGTGTTCCTAGCATTTACATGCTCCCGTGATACATAAAAGTGAGAATTGTTACAGTTCTAAGCTATCTAGAACGCGAGACAGCCCCTATCGGGCGCAGGGTAGCTCTGCTGTGGCCAGGAACACACCCCAATCGCTCCTCTATCTCTCGCTGTCCATACAGCCTTTGAAGGTGAACCAAACATTATGACGGCAATGATGCCACCTGCAGAAAATGATGCGTTGACAGCCTGCGAAATAGGAGGGTGGCTTTCACCGCACTCGCATGCACGCTCAGCAACCCAGGCAGCTGTTGTGTCGAGCAGCAATGCGTACCGAGTATCGGTACCACCGTGTCCTTAATCACGTCTCCAGCACTCATGCTGCAGCTAAACGCGAAGCCAACGAACAACTTAGACCCTGAGTTAGACCGGACGTGCACTCGAGAGACCACACGAAATCACTGTCGACACAAACTCAGAAAAATAGTCTCAAACGACGGAAGTCTGAAATTTCAGCAGGTAAGACAGTGGCCCTGTTAGAGAACCAGTCGGCACAATCCTCTACGACTTCGATACCTGTTTCAGAAGGCAGATTTTGCTTGACATGGCGCACAATTTGCTTAAATACATATGAATCAGGCCTTGAAAAAGTGATATGTCACACATGTAGAAACATCGTGCAATGTTGCCTGCTGACGAGATGACACCGCTGGCTGATGTGATGTTTGCACTTTGGACGGTTCCGGACAAGGTAATGGACAAAGCTGAGATCAGCATCTAAAACGAGCGTACCACACTCCGACAACTGTGTGCACCAGTAGCGTACGTACGCATATCTCACAGTACAGAGATGCTGCCCCAGCGGTAGGCAAGGCAGGTAACAAACAGTATGCACTCAGTAGAGCCTCAGTGCCGCCTATAGACATGTTTACCGCCATCATAGTCAGAGAGACTACACGAAATCACTGTCGACATAAGTTCAGAAAAACAGTCTCAAACGACGGTAGTCTGCAATTTCAGCAGGTAAAACGGTGGCCCTGTTCGGGAACCGGTCGCGACAGTCCTCTACAAGACCTGCCAGCATGCCCCGCAGAGGAGGGCTCAGGACGGCGCTCATGTGACGCTCCACATGAAGCGGTGGTTCATTCTAGTACATTCCGAGCTCGCCACCATCGCGAGCGGGCTCAGCATGCCGGCAGTGATTGCGATCAAAGCCGTGTGCCACATGTGGGAGAAATACATGTGGAAGAAATATCACAATACATATGGAAGTATGTTACATCGATATGACCGGAGAATCGGACTAGAGGACGGAAAGGATAAAAACAGCCATCAGCAAACAATCATGTGGAACACCTGGAGCTATCAACATCCAAGGAGAGTATCAGATACCAGCTACACCCAAGCCCTAACCATGTGGAAGTGATACATGTGGAACTGAAAATCGTTTCAGTGAATTGTGCATACGTTGAAGTGGTTGCATCGGCAGGACGAGGTTTTCTTGATTCCTACTTTTGTTGTGCTGTCAGATCTGTAAACAGAGTTTCCTATCCCTGGCATACAACTGCAACGTGCGCTAAACCTTTCAACTCAACACCTCTTCCAAGACTGCAGCCGGTTCATGGAGCACGGCGCATCAAAAGAATCCTTTACGTTCTTGCGTTCAATTTGGCTGCTGTGAACATGTATGTGAGTTGGTTGCTGCTGCATGATGTGGCTCCACGGAGAGCTAGCCTCTCTCACAGCACATCCCAACTCCTCATGCCTTGCAGACAAGCTGGTAGACGTCTCAGGCAACAGATGCATCCGTGTGTTCCCCTGCTCCCCATCCATATCCAGACTCCTTGCTACAAACCGGAGAGGCAGTCAATATGCAAGAAATAAAAGGCCGGCAACGAGTAACACTTAAGAACCACCACCTGACTCGAATTGCACAACAGCACCATCACGGAAGGCTTTCCCAGAACTCTGATCCAAACTGCGAGAGTGAGGACGAAACACAATGCCACAACCACGAGCCAGGGCACAACTGAGGTACTGTCCATATGCAAAAAAGACCCTTGCCGGGGACACCCCAGACCCAAGAAGGGCTTTGGCCTCAGCACCACCAGGGGCGGCACAAGGACAGGCACCCACGAGCCTTAGACAGGCAACCATGGACCCCCGATCGACAACACCACTGGAATAAGCAACAGTACCAAGCTTCTGAAAATAACCTTCAGCAGAGAGACCCCACTTCCCAAAAGTAGACATAACCAAACGCACCATCGCTACAAACCGGAAAAGGTAGTGAATTCTGGGAGCTATAATGAGCAGACCACGATAAACTCGATGGCAGCGCCCCCGCAACAGCTCGCAACCAAAAACTTTGGTGGCGGAGCAGAGGCGGGATCGAACACATGGCTTTCCAATTCAGCGGATGCATGCGCGCAAGTTCAGGGCCCAAATCCAACAACTTCGCAGTGCGCAGCGGCACGGGTTCGGAAGGGCAACGACTTGCGCGCACCCAGCTTCCCATGCCAACGTCTGGAGGCGTTGCAGGGGTGGGCGCCATCCCGCACACGTTTCTTTCGAATGGATTTGCATGCAGCGCACTATGCAGATACACATGTTGGTTCCTGCCTTTTGACAGGGGTTTATACTAGACAGAATGCATATAGGCTGTCCTGTACAGTGTACGTACACAATAGTGACTGCGTTGATGTGAAGTTCAGGTAGACCTGTTGGCTCGTCTTCCCTCGTACGTGCTGGTCAGGAGTATGATACATGGTATCTGAAACAGGATTTTATGCATTCGACACGACTCGGGCTGGACGACTCGCCACAGCACAGCTACATTCCAGTGCACAGGTAAAGTCCAGTTCGGTTCCAAGTACCAAGATGGAGGGCATGGTTAACCGTGCCACAGATCTGCGCAGGAATAAAGCGCCAAGCACCACTCCAGATGTAGGTACATGTATAGCAGCTGAAGCGACCTGTACACCGGAGAGTCATCGTTGACTTCGAATAACTTGTTTTGACAAGAATCACGGCGCTACGTGTTGCTGGCTTGGCTGCCCGCAGATTTCTGCGGGCTCCGCAAGCAGCATCCGCAATGACTGTATGGACAGGCAAGGGACGAACCCAAGAGGAGTTCATGCTCAAGGATACGTGCATCGTTGTCGATGAACAGGTACGTAGCGGACTTGTTCCAACTCCAGGTGGTTGGCTCTGAAGCAGTGCAACGTACAACCTTGGGCGTACCGAATCTTCGAATGTCCAGATTTCAAGATATATAGGTTCGTGTGTAGGATAATGTTGTCGCTGCTCGATCCAAGAAGGAATGCCATCGCTTTGTTGAAGACACCCCAGTTGGACATCTGCATCGTGCATTCAGCGTGTTCCTCTTCGACAGTGACAATAGACTTCTTCTTCAGCAGCGTGCTGCGGGAAAAGTGACGTTTCCTGATGTCTGGACAAACACCTGCTGCAGCCACCAGTTGCATGGGCAGCAGCCTGCAGAGATCGACGTCGTCGCAGATGTAGCAGAGGGCCACACTCCCGGAGCCGTAGCTGCCGCTATCCGTAAGCTTGAGCATGAGCTGGGTGTGCCTGTAGCTCAGCTCAAGGATGCACCGTTCACATTCCTCACACGATTGTTGTACTGTGCTGGTGATATAGATCCTGCATCAGGGAAAGCAACAGGCTGGGGAGAGCATGAAATGGACTATATTTTATTCGCTAGAGTTAATGTGACGTTGAATCCAAACGCAGAAGAGATTCAAGCTGTGAAGTATGTCACACCAGCTGAACTTCAGGCCATGATGCACCCAGACTCGGGTCTTAGGTGGTCTCCTTGGTTTCGAATCATTGCACAGAACTTTCTTTACACATGGTGGGATGATTTAGACGGCGTGCTGAAGGCAGGAGAGCATGCTGATTGGCAAGGGATCCACAAACTGAGTTTGTGACCTAGATGACAAGCGAGACCGGAAGATTAAAAATGGGACTGATATCGACAGGTTCCTCGCGAGTACAAGTGTGTACATCAATGCGAATGTCTGGTCATATGCTGAACTTGTCTGCATGCTTGGGCGAGTCTGTTGCAGTCTACATGGAAGTTACATCGATAGTAGTAGTCTGCATACATGTGGTTGTAGATTCCCTTACGTCTTTGTACGCTCTGTCCTTTAGTACTGCACCACTGTCGATGTACGTTTCATGTGGTTGCTGTGTGGCCACACATGCACCACTGTGGCAGCACAGTTGCACAGGAGTGGCACAGGTCTCTAAGCAGCCTGTGTCGATGTAACGTTCAGGTCTATCAGCAGCCTGTTGTCAGTTTCACATAGACACCCAGCGACCTGCACGTA
Organism: Callophyllis flabellulata; assembly: GCA_032270525.1. NCBI lineage: Eukaryota > Rhodophyta > Florideophyceae > Gigartinales > Kallymeniaceae > Callophyllis > Callophyllis flabellulata. The sequence goes on along the minus strand of JAUJPK010077760.1, from coordinate 914 downwards.
TGCACGTCCAGCTTCCTCCCTTACACTGTCCCCTTGACTGATCAATAGCACCTCTCTCGATTGCTGTCTGCGGTGCTGGCGTTGTCGGCTGGTTTCAGATGATGCATGTGAGTGCACCTTTCGCGCTTGTGAGCCGCGCCCCTGCCAATATCAACACACCGCCACCGATCGCCTCCTCCCTGTTGTACTACAATGTGACTAACATCATTACAAACCATGTCAACATAATGGAGTGTAGCCCTTCATGTGGAAAACCTCAAGAAACCACAGCAGTGCTTGACACAATTCAATAAGGCACCCAACGAAGCTGAGCTATGTACGGCGGCATGGCCTCAGTACCTAGCGGGACAGAACACCTGAAAATCACAACACTCCCGGGAAAAACGCATAGCGTAGCGCTGCAGGGGGTGCAGCTGTCACCCACAGGCACGGCACAGGGGCCTTCGATGGCGACACAGGCGCTAGAGGGGACATTGCGGAGCTTCCCGATGCACCCTACGGCGCCTGGTTAGGGGCGCATGTGCACCAGCGCGGGAGCACTGCTGTTCGCAATCCTGTTCACAATGCCGTTCACACCAGCGCAGGCACACTGAGTCTTTCTGTGCTTTTACAGATCAGGGTGCACTGGGGAGGGGGGCATCAACATGCAGGCGCTAGAGGCTAGGAGCATCTAGCACGCTAGAGGCTAGCAGGCGCTAGACCCTAGGGGTTAGAGGCCCTAGCCTCTAGGGTCTAGCCTCTAGGACCTCATAGGGTCAAGGAGGTAGGGCCCGATCCCAAGGGATCGATCCTAGGGGACATTGCGGAGCTTCCCGATTCAACTCAGGGGGTGCCTCTATAGCTCTTCACCATCCCCAATGGTGCAGAGAACTAGAGTATTACACCATTGGGGATGGTGTAGAAGACTAGAGTAC
>JAUJPK010077759.1:0-156899 GCA_032270525.1 Callophyllis flabellulata | reverse complement strand
CCTGGATGCCCGTGTGGGTCACGGCCTGGTCAAGGTTATCAAGGGTGATCGGAACGCGTTTAAAGAAAGCTGTGTTCCACCAGGTGAGTGCACTCACGAATGAAACCGGAGCCGTATCAGTGGTAAGAACAGCGGCGGCGTCTGTGAAGGTCAAGGTGATAGCTTGGGTCGTGGCGTTCTTCACGTACACGGTTTTGCTTTCCGTGAATGCAGGGAACGACGTCGACGTGATCACGCCAGAGCATAGGCTGTCGCTGTAATAAACCGCGTTTCCGTTCTCGGTAAGGTTAACTGTCACCGCGACCGCACGTCCGGCTTTGTTACCGACGGCGTCGACGAAGTCGACGACAATAGGTACGCAGGCGTTTGTTTGCATCTCCGCTGGTGGATTCACTGAAATTCTTGTCGGAGCTGTCGACGTCTCAACATACTTCGTCGTCGGTGTGAGCGTCGTTGGGTTAAACACCAAAGTTAAGTTTTGGTTCGCCGTCGTAGCACGGAAGTAGATCACGCGTGAGCTGGTACCATTGCTAATAATAGTTGAAGTGGCAGTCGTGGCACAGGTCGCGTTTGAGTAGAAAGTTCCCGCACCGTTGTTCACGACCAAGTTTACCGTTTGGTTTGCTGTCACGTTAGCGGCCAGGCCCGAAGCGGTTTTTGATGTAATGGTGAATGGAATACACTGGTTGATCATGATCCCGTTTGGACCAGTCACTTCCACAAGTGTCGGCACGAGTACGACACCCGTACCGGTGATCGCACGTGAGGTCGAAACAGTAGCGGCTCCGTTATTGTATTGAAGCTGAACGAAATCATTAGAAACAACACCTGACGTAGGTGTGAATGTGACAACAATTGTACAGGTTGCTGAAATAGTGGTGGTACAAGTACCGCCTGTGCCAGGGAAGGCCCCACCTTTAAATGCAAACGGAGCAGCCAAAGAAATCTCTGTCACGCTGGTGGCATTCGCTACACCAGTTTTATTAATCACCATGGTGACATCAGCAGAGCCACCGGTTGAGATCGAACCGAAATCGTGAGTCGATGTATCAGCGAAAGCCAAAGTCGCCGTTGATTGATAGTTGCGCGTGAATTGAACTGCTGCCGTGCTTGGGTTTCCGGCAGCGTCGACAGCGGCTGCGGCTGCCATATCAACTGTCACAGATCCATCCACTGATGGTGTTACCGTAATATCATAGGCCGTGCCGGAGACAACGGCATAGCCAGAGGTTGCTGCATTGGAAACAGTGAAGTCACCTGCCAGCATGCCAGTCACCGTTTCGCTAAAGAGTGCACGGACCACGAAGGCTCCGTACACCGGGTTTCCTGCTGCTGATGCGAAAGCCACCGTTGGAGCGACGGTATCTTTTAAGACAGATGCTGAAGCCTGAGTCGCAGCGTTACCCACGACATCTGTGTGGTTCGCGGTGATCGCAAGCGTCGCCGAATCAGTAGCTGCATTGACGCTGATAGCACCCGTTGTCCATGTTCCGCCAGAGCAAGCTGGCGTAGCGCCGACACCACCGATGCTCACTGTGACAGTGCGCGTATTCTCAGAACATGTACCGCTCACCGTGTACGCCAAGCGATTAGCGATATTGATTATCGGAGATGATGTGATCGCCACCGTTGGAATCAATGTGTCTTTCACCACCGTCGTCGTTGCTGTGGTAGCCGAGTTCCCTGCTGAGTCTGTGTGATTAGCGGTGATCGAGAGTGTCGCCGAATCAGCTGCAGCGGTTACGTTGATCGCACCTGTTGTCCATGTCCCGCCAGAACAACTTGGAGAGGCCGGCACTCCACCAATACTCACTGTGACTGTGCGCGTGTTCTCAGAACATGTACCTGTCACTGTGTAGGCCGTTCTATTGGCGTTGGTAATCGCTGCCGCGGCGTTGAGAGCAACAGTTGGATTGAAGGTGTCTTTCACGGTCGAAGTGGCCGCTTGAACCGCATTGTTACCAGCGGCATCTGTATGATCGGCGGTGATAAGCACTGAGGCAGAATCAATCACTGCTGTGACATCCACAGTGACAGTCCAATTCAAAAGTGTGCACGTATCCGATGCGCTCACGCTGCCCACCATGACTGAAACCGTGCGGCCAGTTTCTGAACAGGTGCCGCTCACAGTATAAGCGGCTTTGTTGGCATTATTAATGATCGCCGGTGAGCTGATCGCAATCGTCGGAAGACCGGTGTCTTTCGAGATCGTGGTTGACGCTACCGTTGCTGCGTTGCCAGCGGCATCTGTATGGTTCGCGGTGACGGACACAGAAGCATTATCTGCAACGCCGCTGACATTCATAGTCGCTGACCAAGCACCGGTCGTACATGTTGGCGTAGCACTCACTGAACCACCGATGAGAACAGAGACTTGGCGAGTGTTTTCAGAACATGTACCACTGATTGGATAAGCAGCTTTATTAGTGTTGTTGATCGCCGGTGCAGAAGTGATGGCGACAGTTGGAATCACAGTATCTTTCAACACAGTCGTAGAAGCTTGAGTCGCTGTGTTACCAGAAGCATCCGTATGATTGGCCGTGATCGCGACCGTGCCACTATCAGATACACTTGTGACGTCTAGAGTGGATGACCATGCACCCGCACTACAGGTTGGTGTGCCTGAGACACTGCCACCGACAAGAACAGCAACCTGACGTGTGTTTTCTGAGCAGGTACCGCTTACGGTGTAGGCGGCTTTGTTCGTGTTATTGATCACCGGACTTGATGTGACCGCCACTGTTGGATTCGAGGTGTCTTTCACAACCGTTGTAGAGGCCTGTGTGGCCGGGTTGCCAGCAAGGTCAGTGTGGTTAGCGGTCACAGAAACGCTTGCGCCATCTGGTACTGTTGTTACATCCAAAGTGACAGTCCAGGTACTCGCAGTACACGTCGGAGTTTGAGACAGAAGACCGATGGTGAAATTCACTGTACGAGTATTTTCTGAACAAGTACCACTCACAGTGTAAGACGCTTTATTAGCATTATTGATGAGTGGCGAAGATGTGATCGCGACTGTTGGGATTACGGTATCTTTCAGGAAAGTTGTACTCGCCGGTGTGGCCGCGTTTCCGGCCGCATCGACATGTGTGGCCGAAGCGGCCACTGCGCCCGAATCACCGACTGAAGTCATGTTAAGTGTTGCTGACCAAGCCAAAGTCGTACAAGTTGGAGTTGCGGTTCTTCCGCCCACATCCACACTGACGGTTCTGCCGTTTTCTGAGCAGGTACCGCTCACAACGTAAGCAGCTTTATTAGTATTGTTAATCGCTGTCGATGATGTGATCGCCACGGTAGGGATCGCTGTGTCTTTAACAACTGTCGTTGACGCCTGAGTGGCACTGTTGCCAGCGGCATCCGTGTGGTTCGCGGTAATAGCCACTGAAGCTGAATCAGAGACACCACTCACATCAAGTGTGCTTGACCATGTTCCTGTCGTACACGTCGGAGTCGCACCTACGCCTCCAACGTTCACAGTGACTGTTCTGGTGTTCTCAGAACACGTACCACTCACAACGTAGGCCGTGTTGTTGGTAAGATTGATCACCGGGCTTGATGTAATCGCCACCGTTGGATTCGAAGTATCTTTGAGCACAGTCGTTGAAGCGATTGTGGCCGCGTTGCCTGCCAAATCGGTATGCTGGCCCGTCACGGCAACAGAAGCTCCATCAGGAACTGTTGTTACATTCAAGGTTGCCGTCCATGCGAGCGTTGTACAAGTCGCAGGACCAGAAACAGAACCTACGTTGACGGTCACAGTGCGTGTGTTCTCTGAACATGTTCCGCTCAAGGTGTAAGCGGCCTTATTGGCATTATTGATGGCTGGACTTGAGGTGATCGCGACCGTTGGAATCACGGTATCCTTCAGCACTGTCATTGAAGCTTGGGTCGCTGCGTTTCCAGCAGCGTCAGTGTGGTTCGCTGTGATGGCGATAGAAGCGCCGTCACTCACACCACTGACATCCACCGAAGTCGACCAGGCCAAAGTACTACAAGTTGTGCTCGCCGAAACACCCCCAACCACCACACTTACCGTGCGCGTATTTTCAGAACACGTACCACTGACTGGATACGCCGCTTTATTGGTATTGTTGATCGCCGTTGATGACGTGATGGCCACAGTAGGATTTGAAGTATCTTTCGATGTTGTGGTCGATGCTTGAACGGCGTTGTTGCCGACAGCGTCTGTGTGATTGGCGGTAACCGCGATCGAGCCGCCATCCCCTACTCCACTCACATCTAAACTCGTGCTCCATGCACCCCCAGTACATGTGGGAGTTCCACTTACGCCACCCACAACCACAGTCACTGTGCGCGTATTCTCAGAGCAAGTACCACTGATGGGGTAAGCTGCTTCGTTAGCGATGTTGATGGCAACTGGGGCCGTGATGGCCACTGTTGGAACAACGACGTCTTTCACGACGGAAGCTGAGGCCTGAGTGGCCGCGTTTCCAGCAGCATCAGAATGATTGGCCGTAATCGCCACAGACGCGTTATCAACAACGCTCGTCACATTCAGTGTTGTTGACCAAGCGAGAGAGGTACAGTTCGGGTTCCCTGTGATGCCACCGACATTTACACTGACAGCTCGACCATTCTCAGAGCAGGTACCACTGACTGTGTAAGCGGCCCTGTTGGTGTTATTGATCGCTGGGCTTGAGGTAATCGCCACAGTCGGAATGGCCGTGTCTTTAACGACAGTCGATGATGCTTGAGTCGCGTTGTTACCCGAGGAATCATTATGGTTGGCCGTAACTGTGACGGTTGCACTGTCTGAGATGCCCGAGACATCAAGCGAAGCTGACCACGCACTGGCGGTACAGGTCGGTGTCGCAGCGACCCCACCCACATTCACACTTACTGTGCGCGTGTTTTCAGAGCAGGTACCACTCACTGGATAGGCGCTGGCATTGGTGTTATTGATGGCAGGCGCAGATGAAATCGCTACTGTCGGAATCACGGTATCTTTCACGACTATCGTCGAAGCCTGAGTCGCGGCATTGAGAGCAGCATCCGTATGGTTCGCCGTGACTGTCACTGAAGCATTGTCAGCAAGCGACGTCACGTTGATCGTTGTCGCCCACGTAAGTGACGTACAAGTCGCTGAGCCCGGCAAGATTCCCACGGTAATCGAAACAGTGCGCGTATTTTCCGAGCATGTTCCGCTGAGCGGATACGCTGCTTTATTCGTTTTGTTAATCGCTGGAGCTGACGTGATCGCCACGGTCGGAATCACGGTATCTTTAAGGACTGATGCCGTGGCTTGGTTCGCGTCGTTTCCGACCGAGTCATCGTGATCCGCCGTGATCGCCACTGAGCCTGTATCAGCAAGACCAGAGACATCGAGGGTGGATGACCAAGCGCTTGAAGTACAAGTAGGACTCGCTGTCACTCCACCTACGCTCACAGACACTGTGCGAGTATTTTCTGAACACGTACCGCTTAGAGTGTAGGCCGCCTTATTGGTGTTATTAATCGCAGGACTTGAAGTGATCGCCACAGTTGGAAGGCCTGTGACTTTTTGCACAGAACGAGAGGCCTGTGTTGCGTTGTTACCGGCTGCGTCTGAGTGATTTGCCGTAATAGAAATCGTGGGAGAATCTGCCAGGCCAGAAACATTCAAGGTAGATGACCAAGCTCCAGCTGAACAAGTTGGAGTACCCGCAATCCCGCCCACACTGAGAGTCACAGTTCTGGTGTTCTCAGAGCATGTACCGCTCACAGTGTACGCAGATGCATTGCCCGCATTGATATTTGGATAAACAGTAATCGCCACTGTAGGAATGACGGTGTCTTTAAGCACTGAAGCCGTGGCTTGAGTCGCTGCGTTCCCCGCGGCATCACTGTGTCCCGCTGTGATCGCCACTGTGGCATTATCACCTACTGTGGTCACGTTGAGAGTGGTCGTCCATGTATTCGAACTACAGCTTGGGGTGCCGTTGATGGTGCCGCCTACATTGACCGCTACTGTGCGACCATTCTCCGAACAAGTTCCGCTTACAATATACGCGCCCTTATTCGTATTATTGATGATTGGGCTTGAAGTAATGGCGACTGTTGGGATGCCGGTATCTTTAAGTACTGAGGCCGTGGCTTGGGTCGCGCTGTTGCCTGAAACGTCTGAATGATCAGCAGTGATCGCCACTGTCGCATTGTCCGCGACTAAAGTGACATCTAATGTTGTTGTCCAAGCACTTGATGTACAAGTTGGATTTCCGGCCACACCACCCACACTCACAGCAACGGTGCGGGTATTTTCCGAACACGTACCACCCACCGTGTAGGCGGCTTTATTAGTGTTATTGATCACTGGTGATGAGGTAATCGCGACTGTTGGATTCGATGTATCTTTCACTACGGTGGTCGATGCTTGAACTGCGGCGTTAGCAGCAAGATCCGTGTGATTCGCAGTGATCGCTACACTTGCACCATCACTCACGCCTGTCACACTAAGTGTTGCTGACCAAGTTCCCGCAGAACAGACGGGCGTTCCGCCCACTCCACCCACGTTGACTGTTACGTTTCTACCGTTTTCAGAACATGTACCCGCCACTGTGTAAGCGGCCTTATTGGCATTATTAATAACAGGACTTGAAGTAATCGCTACCGTTGGGATCACTGTGTCTTTCAACACAGAAGCCGTCGCTTGGTTGGCATCGTTCCCTACGGCATCGTCGTGATCGGCGGTAATACTAATAGATGAATTATCGAGAAGGCTCGTCACGTTGACTGTTGTTGTCCAAGCAAGTGTTGTACATGTCGGAGTGACGGCAATCCCTCCCACATTCACAGACACTAAACGTGTGTTCACGGAACAAGTACCACTTACGGTATAAGCGGCTTTATTGGTGTTGTTAATCACCGGGCTCGATGTAATCGCCACAGTTGGAATGATTGTGTCTTTGACAACTGTAGTAGAGGCCTGGGTCGCCGCGTTTCCAGCGGAATCGCTATGATTGGCGGTAATAGAAACCGAAGCTCCGTCGCTCACACTCGTCACATCGAGTGTCGCTGACCATGCCAAAGTTGAGCACGTCGGACTAGCGGTGACGCCACCTACATTCACTGAAACAGCTCTGGTGTTTTCTGAACAGGTACCACTGACAGTGTAAGCTGCTTTATTGGTATTATTAATGGCAGGAGCGGAAGAGATCGCCACTGTCGGATTAGTCGTATCCTTCACAGAACTGGTCGCAGCTTGAACGGCCGCGTTTCCTACAGCGTCCGTATGATCTGCTGTAATGAGAAGACTTACGTTATCAGCGTTAGCTGAGACGTTCAGCGTGGCGGTCCATGTGAGAAGCGTACAGGTGACGGTGCCCGTCGTGGCGCCTACTGCCACCGAAACATTTCGTCCGGTTTCAGAGCAAGTACCACTGAAAGTGTAGGCATTTTTATTGGCGTTATTAATCACAGGTGCCGCAAGAATCGCCACAGTAGGAATCGCTGTATCTTTTACGACAGTACGAGAGGCCTGAGTCGCCGAGTTGCCAGCAGCATCGATGTGGTTTGCTGTGATGGAAATGGCCCCACCATCACCCACTGAGGTGACGTCGAGTGTGCTCGACCAAGCAGATGAGGTACAGGTCGGCGTAGCTGTTACTCCGCCTACGTTCACCGATACTGCACGAGTATTTTCCGAACATGTACCACTCACTGTATATGCGGCATCATTGACACTATTGATGGCAGGATAAGTCGTGATGGCGACTGTCGGATTCGAGGTATCTTTTGCGACTGTAGTTGAAGCGACAGTTGCGGCGTTGCCCACGGCATCGGTATGAGAGGCCGTGGCTGTGATAGACGCTCCATCAGATATACCACTGACAACTAACGTCGTCGTCCAAGCAAGGGCAGAGCATACAGGAGTCGCGGTCACGCCTCCCACATTCACAGATACGTTGCGCGTGTTTTCAGAGCAAGCACCACTGATGGTGTAGGCATCTTTATTAGCGTTATTGATTGTCGGACTTGAAGTGATAGTTACAGTTGGAATCACAACATCTTTCACAACAGTGGTAGACGCCTGGTTCGCATTGTTGCCAACGCTATCCGAATGATCGGCCGTGATGGCGACGTTCGATGAATCGGACACGGATGTCACGTTAAGAGTGGTTGTCCAAGCCGAGCCAGAACAGTTCGGTGTACCTGTGACCAATCCACCCACATTGACAGAGACCGCTCGGCCAGGCTCTGAGCATGTACCACTCACGACATAAGCCGCTTTATTCGTATTATTGATCGCAGTTGAAGAAGTAATCGCCACTGTTGGTAAGGCAGTATTTTTCAAGACAGTGGTTGAAGCGGTCAGTGAGTTACCGGCCGCGTCTGTATGAATGGCACTGACTGCGATGGAAGGACCATCCGCCAAAGCACTCACATCCATGGTGGCTGACCAAGTCGACGTACTACATGTTGGCGTCGCGGTCACTCCGCCCACACTAACGGTGACGGTACGTGTGTTCTCTGAACAAGTACCACTGATTGGATACGCGCTCTTATTCGCGTTAATAATTGTTGGAATTGAAGTGATCGCTACTGTTGGATTCACAGTGTCTTTCACAACAAGTTGGCTGGCCTGGGTTGCTGGGTTACCGGCATCGTCTGAATGATCGGCCGTCACAACGACGCCCGGTGAATCAGCCACTGAAGTTACGTTCAGAGTGGCCGACCAAGTCAACAGCGTACAGGTCACCGATCCCGTCACTGCACCAACCTTAACAGTCACACCTTCGCCCGTCTCCGAGCATGTTCCGCTCAATGTGTAGGCCGCTTTGTTGGCGTTGTTGATAACAGGACTAGAAGTGATGGCCACCGATGGAGCGACTGTGTCTTTTACGATAGAAGCTGTAGCCTGAGTGGCCGTATTTCCAGCAGCATCATTAAGATCAGCCGTTATGGCCACAGCACTTGAATCAGAAAGTCCTGAAGCATCAATCGTCGCCGACCACGCCAGACTGGTACACGTCGGTGTGGCATTAATGCCACCCACTGAAACGCTCACTGTCCGTGTATTTTCCGAACAAGTACCACTGAGAACATAGGCCGCTTCATTGGAGATGCGAATGGCCGGCGAACTCGTAATGGTGACCGTTGGATTGGTCGCGTCTTTAACGACAGTTTTAGAATCCGTATCACTGTTCCCACCCGAATTGGTGTGGGTGGCGACGATAGAAAGAGCTGCACTTTCAGCGGCGGCACTCACGTTCATCGTGTGAGACCAAGCATTCGATGTACATGTCGTCGATCCGGCCACGCTGCCCACAGTGAGAGAAACGGTGCGAGTATTTTCGGTACATGTACCACTGAGGGTGTAGGCCGTTCTGTTGGCGAAGTTAATCGGACCAAAACCGGTGATGGTGACAGTTGGGAACTGCGCTGAAGTTGTGAAGGTCCGCTCGTTGCTTAAGAGCGTCGTTCCCCCACCTGTAGAGTTCTTTGCACGAATAACAACATAGTAAGTCGTCGCGGCTGTTAGACCAGTAAGAGTCGTAGGTGTGGTGCGATTCAAAGAGTTGCTGGTGTAACTCCCCGACGTAGTTCCGTAGAGAATATCGTAACCCGTGGCGCCAGTCGCAGCGGCCCATACGAGATCTGCCGAGCTAAAAGTGGCCACAGTTGCAGAGGTCAATGTGAAGTTCGCAATGGGTTGCTTGGAAACTTCTGCAGAATTTGCAGACTCAAGACCGTTGAACGAGCGCACAACATAGAAGTACGTTGAGCCAGGAGTCGCACCGGTATCTAAGAATGAAGTCGTCGCTGAACTATTCACAAAGGTATAGGAACCTGTCGAAGTGCCGCGATAAATATTGTACTGCGAAGCTCCTGGTACCGTTGACCAGTTCAAAGTCACGCCGGTCGGAGCCGCGACTGCCGTCAAACCTGTTGGAGCAGCGATCGCTGCGACTGGAGTCGCAGAAAGTTGGTTTGAAGAATTTTGTGTTGTGCCGAGACCCACAGTGTTCGCTGCGACGACTGTGAAGTAGTAAGTCAATCCACCCGTGAGTCCTGAGAAGACGTAGGGAGAGGTGACGTTTGTCACTTGCGATGACAGTGACGCAGGATTTGAACCATAGCGAATGTTGTAAGACGCTGCCCCCGTCACTGGCGTCGGCCAGGTCACAGTCACTTGCCCTGGAAGTGGGCCGGTGACGGCAGAGCCAATCGAGAAAGCCGCAATCGAGCGCGCTGTTACGACTGCAGAAAACGCACCGTTGAAACCATTGAGTCCGCGAACTTTGTAGGTGTAGGTTGTTCCGTTAGAACCGTGACTATGCGTAAAGTCACTCGTCGCACTTGTGCCAATGAGTGTTGATCCAGTTGAATCCCAAATCTCGTAGCTGGTGGCACCACCGAGATCATTCCAGTTGAGATTGATCACACCGGGTGTTGCAGTCGCAGCTAAACCCTGAGGTGCACCGAGTGGGCCAAACGGTCTTTCGTCAGCTTCCGTTGTGCTTAAAGCGTAACCATTGTCTGAGTTCACCGCCACGATTCGAGCGTAATACATCGTCCCGTTCGACAGACCAGTGAGCGTGTAAGGAGACGTGATACCAGTTACCGAATTTGGATATGACCCAGGAACAGTGCCGTAGATCAGATTGTAAGATGTGGCGTTTGCTGATGCTCCCCAACTGAACGCGATTTCTTTGTCTCCAGCTGTAGCAGAGCTGATATCGAAACTTCCTACAGCGCGTGAACGAGTAGGGGCCGTGACGATTTTTGAACCGGCAGAGTTAATCGCTTTCACGCTGTAGTAGTAAAGCGTGTTGGCATCAAGACCTGTGAGCTGACATGACTCGCGATCGTTCGAGCATGAAGAGATCGGTGTTGTGATCACGTTGGGATCTGTTCCCATCATGAACTCGTAAGTGGCAGCTCGATTCGAAGTTTGCCAAAGAATTTGCACGTTGCCGTTGACCGCGCGAACTTGTGTGAATGAAAAAGCTGCAGGAGGAAGCAAAAGTGGTGTGTGGTTTGAGCCAATAACAGAACTTCCCTTCGGATTATTGCAACCGAAGCTCACAAGGAGCATGAGGATGAAGTTGATGGCCTGAAACTTAAACATTTTTAAGAAAACCTTTATAATTTCCCACTACCTACTTTAACCCCGCCAAGAATGGCGCAGGCCTAAAAATGTTTAAAATTTCTTATCATAAAAAGATGTGTAATATTAGGTGGTTAGTGACTGGCTACGTCGGCTTTTAGGAGTGTGTCGGGAAGATATTGCCACTTGTGCAATTCATCCTCTTTTTTGAGGCATTTTTTTGTGTTTTTTGATTTTTTTTTGCGAATTCGTGACTCGGACTTTAGCTCTTTTACTTTAATTTTTTATACTGGACCCTTTCACTCGGACTCCTCTCTGTAAGACTCTAACTGTCTGTTAAGACATCCCAAATATTGAGCAAATCCCTATCCAATCAAAAATGATTTAGTCAGTAATTTTCTCAACTTCAAAGCTAGTCTTTCCGATAAGTTACTACGTTTTCACGCATGGATTGCGTGGAGATAAAACTTAATCACGGAAGAAAAAATATGACTGGCTGATGCGTATTAATACCAACATCTCTGCCATGCAAGCTCATCGATCGATGAACGAGCATAGCAGAAACGTCGAAAGTGCTTCGGGCAAACTTGCTCAAGGCACTCGTGTACGTCACGCGAGTGATGATGCTGCATCATTGGCGATCGGCACAAAACAAAAATCAAACATCAAATCAAATTACCAGGCCATGAGAAACGCAAGTGATGCGATCTCAGAATTCCAAATTGCAGAAGGAACGTTGAACGAAATTGGGAATATGCTCGTTCGCTTGAAAGAACTTTCAGTACAAGCTTCAAGTGATCATCTCGTTGACGAAGATCGCAACAACATCAACTTCGAGTACATGGCACTCCGTTCAGAAATCGAGCGAACGACTCAGAGTGCGAATTTCCTCGGTGACAATCTTTTCCGTAGCACAAAAAATCGTACGTACCAGATTGGTCTTCATAACGACGAAACTTCTCAGATGGAAGTTGATCGCGCAAAAATGATCGTGACTGAATTCAGTCTTCAGATCGTCGACTCTTCTATCCCCACAGCGGAAGAAGCTCGCTTGAACCTCGGCTACATCGATACTGGTATTGAAAGACTTGCTAAGACAAGAGCTGCACTTGGCGCCATTCAGAACCGCATGCAGGCCACCGTAAATAATCTCGATACCAGCCGTCTCAATGAGACAGCTGCAATGTCTCAGCGCATGGATGCGGACTTCGCTCATGAGACATCAGAAAAGATCAGAGGCGAATTGAAAGTGCAGGCCGCTGGCTCAGTGATGATGCAAGCCAATAACGTATCTGCCAACGCCCTTAAGCTCTTGAAGGATTCTTAGCCACCAGCGGATTCGGAATCTTCGCTTTCTGTGACCACGCGTACAGCACACCTGCCAACGGCAACATCAACAAGCACAAAATCTGCCCCATCGTAAGACCACCGAAGTAGTAGCCGAGTTGCGAGTCAGGCTCGCGGAAGAACTCGACGATGAAACGGAAAGTTCCGTAGCCCACCAAGAAGACTGAGCTCACCAGGCCGTAGTAGCGCTGACGACGATGAATGAAATAGATAATGATCGCGAGCACGATGCCTTCCATGATGCCTTCGTAGAGTTGCGAAGCATGGCGTGGATAAGGGCCCGCACCTGGAAAGATAATTCCCAGAGGTGACGTCGTCACGCGTCCATAGAGTTCGGCATTGATGAAGTTACCCATGCGGCCAAAGAAAATCCCCTGTAGACCCGCCACTGCCATGCAGTCCGCGATCTGAAACCAATGGACTTTATTTTTACGAGCAAACCAAGCGGTAGCGAGACACATACCAAAGACTGCGCCGTGGAATGAAAGACCGCCGCGCCAGACGTGGAAGATCTCGTCGAGGTGGCCTGAGTAATAGTCCCAATTGTAGATGAAAACGTAAGCCGTGCGTGCGCCAAGGAACATGCCGACGATGAGCGCAGTGACGTATTGATCGACCTTCTCTTTAGGGAGCGGCCAGAAGCCGGTCTTCGCCAAGCGCGTGAGTAACCAGCTGCCTACTGCAAAGCCTGCTACGTACATCAATCCGTACCAGCGAACTTGCAAGGGGCCTATTTCAAAGAAAACAGGGTCGATCCAAGAGTTTGTCATGGGATGATCGTAGCGGGAGCTTAGGCGTTCGACAACCCATCAGCAGGAGTTGAGTGACCGCTCCACTCACCGCGCACTGCTGAGCCAAGAGTCAAAGCGGCTTTCTTGAGTGTGAAAGGCAAGCTTCCATGAGTCAGATAGACGTTTGAAGTGCTCAAGAAACTGACCAGTTCTTCGGGTGATAAACGGCGGCCCGTTGGACCGACTTTGTCAGCGCGCAAAATGGTAAAACCAGCTTGCAATGGCAGAGCACCCGATGAAGAAAACATCATGCGCTTCTCTACATCGACCGTCACCATCTCACCAAACGATTGCGACTGCTTCATGGCGACGAGACCTTCAGTGGTAGCGACACCCCAGAAGCCAATGACTCCCATCGGCGCAAGCGCCCATGCAAGAAAACGATTCAGCATCACACGCAAACCCATAAGGTCTTCAGTGGTTTCGAGTTGGCTCACAAGACCGAGTTCCCACATCGCACTAGCAGGTGAAAACACCATCATACCCAGACGACGATAAAGATAAATGTGAGCGCTGCCTTGGTATGACAACACTTCATGGCCATACTTATCCATCGAGTCCGGCAACATCACTTGTTGTGCCACGCGAGTTGAGGCGCGACTGAGAGTGAGAATTTTTGTGCCGGGACGGTTAGCAGGAATTTTTTTATGATCAGCTTCCGGAATTTCTTGGAAACCTAAATCAGTGATCAGCTTTTGTAGACGCCCTTCCATCAGCTCGCGTTCCATACGCAAGAACACGGGGTAACCGTGGCTCTTTTGCCATTGGAAGAAAACTGGTTTTGCACTTGTGGCGGACATGGGAGTCTCCTATGAGGCTTCTCGGAGTCCTTCAGAAAAAGATGAATTTTTAGACACTTACCTGACGAAAACGACCAAGAAATGGTCAGGCCTAGCCTCTAAGGTCTTGAGATCATAACGATTCTGGTGGCCTGAAGTTTGCTTATAAATCAGTATGGAAAAGTCCCTCGCACCGCCTGGTGCCCACCACATTTCGCTACCGCCGACCGACTGGGATGAAGCCCAGCTCTCTCAGCACGCGCGCGATTTGCGTGAAAGACTTTTGCTTGCGTGCGCCGATCTGCGCACCACAGATCAACGCCGTGACTGGCTTCTTCACATGACATTACAAACCCACCACCTCACGACGTTGCTTGAACTCATCGATCAGTTCAACCAATCTCAAATCGATGGAAGGGATTTAGGCTATGAGTTTATTGAAGTGAGCTTTCATGATCTCGGCGTGTATTTCAAACGTCGCTCCGAATTAATTTAAATTCTTCGCAAACACCGCATACTTGGAAATCATCTCTTTTTGATCTTCGGTGTAACTCTTCAATGCCGGGCTATCCTCTGCCGTGTAACAAATCAGTAAGTGTGGTTGCGAGAGTGCTACGGGCCAGAACATCTTCTTCGCCACTAAGCTCTGAATCCCTTTAAACTCTTTGCCGTCCGGTGCCGGCAAACGTCCCACGTACATTATCAAAAGCCGGCTAAAATTCATTTTAATACGAATGAGAAGCCAGAGCTGCGCGAGCTTACTCGGGAGATTTTTTTGCAGGCGGTGGTATTGCAGAATAATGGCGTGTGGATCCATGAAATTCACACAAAACGCCACCGGCTTTCCATCATGCTCAATGATAAAAGCAAACAGAGGGCTGATAATGTGGCGGAAGCCGGCGTAGAGTTTTTTGAAGGTCTCTAAGGGAATCGGTTCAAACTCCGGCATTTCATGAAACGTGGTGGTGAAGAGCTGATGGATTGTTGCCATCTCTTCGTCGAAGCGAGACATATCCACACCACGGATATGCAGTCGATGCTCAGGCTTCTTCGCTTCACGGATTTCACCGTACTGACGTTTGCTGCGCCAAAAACGAATGCGGAATGTATCCCAGGTTTTGGCCTGTTCCATTCCGACAGCTCGAAATAGTTCAGGGTAATAAGGCTTCTGCATGGGCTCACCATAAAAGGGCTTGGCCTTGCTCCACGTCTTCCAGCGATAGCTGACGAAGAAATGCATATTGATCGGGCCCTTAAGCTTTCTTGCCCCCAACTCTTTGGCGGCCTTCTCTACTTCATCCCACAAGAACCTAAAGTCTAAAGGAGCGTCATCACTTTCAATAAAGCCCACCTTGGCCACCTCGGGACGAAAGCTCGAGACGACAACCAAGGCTCGAACACGCAACTCTTTTTCTGAATAGAGTGAAAGAGCGATCCACTTGTCTTGGGGAAAACTGTGGGGATCCGCGAGTAGGGCGCGATAATCATCGACTGACTCTGGCAGCACACGTTTCTCACTGGCGTAGAGTCGCTTATGCTGAGCAACCCAATCCTGAAAGAAGGCCTCATCCCAAGTGGTGCGTTTTTCAATCCTCATCGTTTGGTCACTTTGAGGTGGATGTTATTGGTCGCACGCAAGGTAATTCCCGCTTCTACTGTTTGTTTTTCCGGTGAGGGCAATGCCCATTGATACTGAATGCAAAGATGCGACAAGATGAGTTTCGCTTCCACTTGCGCAAAGATTTTCCCAATGCACATGCGTGGGCCGAGGCCAAATGGGAAATAGGCTCCGGCTTTCATCGTCTCTCTTTCCGGCGGCAGGAATCTCTCTGGTCGAAACGTGAGCGGATCTTGCCAAAAATCTTTTGAGCGTTGAGCGAAAAACGGCATTAAAAAAACAATGTCGCCTTTTTTGAGTTCCAGTCCATTCACATTCACATTTTTACCTGCTTGTCGCATGAAAGCCCAAACGGGTGGCCACAAACGCATTCCTTCATCCATGACAGCAAGGTGTAGATTCACTTTATTGAAAGGGGCTTCTTGCAGTTTACCCTCTAACCAAAAGCTCTGTGTCTCAAGTGCTAAGCGCTCCTGATACTCAGGATGCTTCGCTAGTTCAATCATGGTCCAGGCCATGCTGTTGGTGATGGTTTCGTGGCCCGCCATGAGAATGGTAATGATCTCATCACGGATCTGCTGATCGCTCATACTCTGACCGTCTTCGTCCTTCGCATCCATCAAGATTTGCAAAAGATCATTCGAAGCGGCCACACCAGCTTGACGGCGTTGCTGCAATAGGCGCTCAATCAAACCATCAAAGCGCGCTCGAGCGGCAAAGAACTCGCGATGAGATGCGAGCGGCAGCCACATCGGCGGAGCCGCGAGGGTACGCACACGTTTGATAAGAAAGTGCATCATATACTCAACGTCTTTGAGAAACGTCGGGGCCTCTTCCGAGAGATCCAAAGCAAATAATGTACGAGCAATGATTTTAAGGGTGAGTTCATTCATCTCTGCATGAATGTTCACCGTAGATTGATCTTTCCACTTACAGTGATCACTAATGATTTGTTGAATCGAGGGCACCAAATTGTACATGTGCTTCAAACCAAACACCGGACGCATGAGTCGGTTTTGTTTTTTCCACATTTCACCTTCGCTGGTGATAAGACCTTCACCTAAGAGAAGCTTCAATTTCTTGAAGGTGCGCCCTTTTACAAAAGAATCAGGCTTCTCCTGCAAGATCGCCATAATGTCATCGGCATGAGAAATCAAATAAGCGCGTTGATGAAGCATGCGTAGTTTCACACGGTGGCCATACTTCTCATGGCAGTCATTCACGAACGCCCAGGGATCACCCATATACTCACGGATATCACCGAGAACGCCGCCTCTATTAGGTCCTTTAATGTCCACTGATCTCAACCTTTCCTGCATCTGCATCTAATGTAATCCGCTCCACGCCACGAAGGGCATTGACCGCGCCTCGCACACCCACCAAAGTAGGAATGGAGAGCTCGCGGCCGATGATCGCTGTATGACTCAGAAGAGATCCTTTTTCAGAAATCAATCCACGACACTGACTCATGATGTAGACCCAAGCCGGATCAGTATGGCGTGTGACAAGAATACAATCACTCAAGTCTCCGTACTCCATGGCCTCCGTTGGACTTTCGAGAACCAAGGGGCGACCACTGACTTTTCCTTGGGCCGCCGTCTGTCCCACGAGATCTCCCACGTTCACGGCGACCGGAACTGTGGAGAGCGGGAGTTCATCCTTCCCGACCACTAAGAATTCAGCAAAGGGTCCCTTGGCGGTTTGCCAGCCCGCTTTGTCTTTCATCAATTGAACAAGTTCCTGCTCATTCATTTTTCCTTGAGCAAACGCGAGGTAATCATCCATGCTGGGATTAAAAAAATCATCGCGCTTAAATGGATGAAATGCCGGGAAATCGCCGCGCAGTTGCTCGGCTCCGCGCACCACCATCTCGCGAACGAGATTAAAGAACTGTCCTCGCAACAAACGCGTATGCTCGCGCCAGTGAATTGAACGTTTGGTTATCTTCCAACAGATGTTCCAGGCCCAACGACGCCAACCCGTGAAACTTTCCACGGAAAAATCCAGTTTGTTATGTTTCTGTTTCTCAGCTGCAGTTGAGTTACGCATAAATTGCATGAGCCGCACAAAATCACCAGGTGACTGGCGCAGAGTAGGACTTTCAAGTTTCAGCTCTTCAAATGAGCGGTCACCGTAGCTCGCCAAGAAGCCGGCGAGCAGTGTGGCTTCACGCCCCCAGCCTTTCTGGCGAAGCTGCTCCCAAATAGGTCCGTAGATATCTCCCCACAGTTCTGCATTTTGTGTGACTTCAATCCATGTTGGCCAAAAGTCTTCCGGCAGGTCCGCTATCAGTACTTTAAGAGCTCTTAGTGGCTTGAGAGATTCGACTTCTTCACCGGTCTTGAGCATAGGAGCGAGAATTTCTTCTCCCTTGCCTTGAGAGGCGAGTAACGCCGACAGACCTTTCACTCCAATCATGAGAATCACGTCGTTCAATGCCGTGAGGCCAAAACCCATGGGGCGAGCCAGCGTGGAATGAATCAGTTGAAAGGTTTCTTGCGCACTGGTCGTCGCGTGGACTTTTTCACGAATAATTTTTTTATGAACTTCTAAGCTATCACTGAAACGAGACAGCACACGGTCTTGCGCTAAAATCAGACGCACTAATTTCAGCAACGCTTTCATTTGCTCCCAAGCACCCAGTGGCGCCAAAAGTTCAGGCACATCCATGCCTTCTTTTTTGCCACCGATCATGCGATGCCAGTTCTCTATATTCTTCTTTCCACCGGGAAGTGCACTCAAAACGGCGTAGTAATGCTCGAGATCGTAGTAGAGATGATGGACTACCTCGGCCACAAGACTTTGATAATGGCCCATCAGCTCTTCTAAGCGTTTTCCAGAGGCCCCCAACAACACAGCGGACTCGGCGAACACATTTCGATAACCGATTTTCACGAAGCTCGCGGTAAAAGGCGAAACGACTCCGGGATACGATTCCGTTAGATTCGTATCGGTGTAACTTTTGAGTGGCGGAAATTCCTGCGTGATCGGGCGAACTTGCAGGAAATAAAGTTTATCATCCTCATAGGCCCATTCCACATCAATGGGATGGCCGCGTTTCTTTTCTAAGCGTAATGTCTCTTGAACTAACTCGTTCACTTCGCTTTCGAGCAAACAAGGAATGCTCTGTTTCTCGCTTGGCACATCGACTCCGCGAGTTCCGCCTTGAGGATTTGCACCGAGGGCGGTTTTTTTCTCGGCCACGCGCTCAATAAGAATTTCTTCCAAGCGGGAAACACGCCAGTGATCCGTCTCGACTAAACCCGAAACGACACCCTCACCCACACCCCAGGCCGCATCAATCACCACATCAGCAGTGGGTGCCACAGGAGAGCGACTGAAAGCGACGCCAGAAACACGAGGATCGAGCATCTTCTGAATCACCACCGCCATTTTGAGTTCTTGGGTGATATTTTTTTCTTTGCAATAGGCCCGCACGCGATCACTTTGGATCGCCTGGTACGCGTCTTTGATTTTTTCCACCAGCTGCTCGCGGGTGACATAGAGGAACGTCTCAAACAATCCGGCGAAGCTTGCGCCCTGGCCGTCTTCACCAGTTACAGAAGAGCGGACAGCGAGCCAGCGTGGCTGCCACGAATCAACATGGCGAAAGACTTCCACCATGGTGCCGGACGGAATTTCACCTGTACGGGCCAGCTCATCACCGACAGTTGTTGGTAAAACCAAAAACGGTGGCACGCGCTGTCCGGCCTCTACCAATGCCAAGAGTTGATGGCCTTTGCCACCTACGATCTCTCGGCCTGCAAGTGAGGGTGGAAGAACCGGATGAATCATCCCCACCAACCTGCAACCAGAAGGAAAATCACGTTCCATAATATCTGGGCTTCTGCCCACTGCTTCAGCGGCTTATTGATCTTAAGTGTGAATAAGAAGTAGATCGAAGGTGCCATGAGAACGATCTGAACTGCACCATAACCCCATGACCAGATCGCTGTGGTGTCCATCTTTTGTAAGAGGAACAAAGCCGTTCCTGCCACGATCGCTTGGAAAAAGAGCGTAATAGAAACAGCTAAACGCGGTCCCCAAATTTTCGAGTAAGTCACATAGGCGTTTTCATCGCGTGGTTGCTTGATTTTGCGCGAGATTTCCCAGTTGGTGAACATGAAGCAGATGGGTAACAGGTAGTACGCATCCTGTGTCACCGTAGCAGTGGTCATGGATGCATATAACAGGTACATGAAATGAAAGAGCACGATCGGATGATGGGTGAGCAAGGCCAAGGGTAGCGAAGCGCGGATTTGTTTTTCCAACCCGAACCAAATCAACATGAGATAGGAATAAAACAACACGCCCAGGGCCATGCTCAGGACGTCCAGATTCCATAAAGACACTGCGATACTGACACCGACACAAACCCAGCCCAAAACTTTCAAATCACTTTTCAGTACGCGACCAGATGGCAATGGGCGATCCGGAAAAAGACGAACATCCAGCTCGTAGTCTTTAAATTCATCCATTACACGTAAGAGAAGTGAGAAGAAACACAGGCCAACACAGGCAAGCAGGGTATGCCACTCAAAGGGTTGATCAATTCTTCCTAAGCGCCAAGCGATAGTGAGCACCATAAAACCGCAGAGAAAAGTTCCTACCCAACTGCTTAGTGGGTACATCTCTTTGAAATAAATCATCAGACGCTTCAGCATAAAATTCTCACAAAGGTTGGCGGCGTAATCCGCAGGCCCACAAAATTAAATTCACGACGACATGAACGACTGCACCGAAGAAAAACAGCACTGTCCACAATGAGCCATCCCCAATACCAAACAGGGCGTAGACAATAATGCAGCCCACGGCCGAGTCGGTCTGATCAAGAAATGAAAACAGCCAGGGATAACGATCTGATGTCTCGCCCGGTTTGATGCCCATGCGGCGTTTGACGTAGGAATTTGGTAGCTCAGAGATAACATAACCAAGTCCTAAGGCGAGACCTAGGGCGAGCATGGAATGCCCCACCAGTAGACCCGTATTCCAGAGAGCATCCAAAACTTCGGCCGGCCACATTCCCAACACCGTAAGCAAGGGCATCACGATCAGCCCGCGCCAGGTCTTATTCGCTCCCAAGGCCTGTAAATGAATCGGAATTTTTAGAAAGGAGAAATGATCAAATCTCACCACCAGCATATGTAGTATTCCTCCCACAATAAGGGGAAGAATCATGACGATGATTTTTAGCCAGAACGATGTTGCCAACATACCTACAAGTATAGCCGGAAGCCGTCCAAGTGCTAGAAATGACTTAAACAGTCAGGAAGCACTCCGTCCATGTAAGTATTTCCAGCTCCCCCCTGCCGCAAGCCATTCGGGGCTAGAATTAGGCCTATGGCTTCTATCGTTTTTTATCACAACTCCAAGGCAGGCCGTGGTGGTCTCCCTCACTCCGAGAGTGAGTTGCGTAAATTCTTTTTTCGCCATGACGTGACGTTCCGCTACCCCCAATCACGCGAAGAACTGCTGACCAATCTCGACGACGATCTCAAGACCGGCAAAGAGTATGTGTTCTCAGTCGGTGGCGATGGCACGGCCAATACCATCGCGCAAAAACTTCTCCATCAAGAAACACGTTTGATGGTGATTCCTTCAGGCACGGCCAATGACTTTGCGGGTGACCTTGGGCTGACACCGAACATTCGCAAAATCGCTAACGTCTTCCATGCGCAGCACACGCGTCTGGTGGATGTCATAGAAGTCAACGGGCGCGCCATGGTCTCCAATGGTGGCATTGGTATCGCGGCCATCGTCGCTCAAGAAATTAACGAAAAAAGAAAGTCAGGACAGATCTTTAAGAACCTCATGCACACACTCGGGAGTGACATCTACGGCTTCACTCTCTTACAACATTTAATGACTCGTCCCTTCCCTCTGCATGATATCAAGCTTAGCTCACCAGATGCTCCTCAACTTGATGTGGTAACAAGCCCTTTAGTCTTAGTGAACAACCAGCCTTTCTTGGGTGGAAAGTTCCGTGTGGCCCCAGAAACCAACAACACAGATGGCACCTTCAACGTGACCGTGTTTCATCATCAAGACAAGATGAGTTTCATCCAGTGCATCGTGCGCATTCTTCGCACGGGCATGCCGGCCCATGGCGAGAACGTGACCAGTTTTGAAACCGACAAACTTACCATCACTCCGTTAACGACAGAGCCGATGAGTTTCTTTGGTGATGGCGAGCAATTTGAGCCGCAGAAAAGCTACTCCATTCGTCTTGTCCCTCAATGCCTGCGCGTCTGCGCGGTCAATGATCAGATGCTCTATGACTCTGGTCACAACCTGGAAGAAATTCCTAAGCTCCAATGAATATCCTGCTGACTGGCGCGACAGGTTTTATCGGTCGTCGACTCACAAAAGCTCTCGCAGCTCGCGGACATAAAATTGGCCTACTCATTCGACCGAGCAGTCTCTCTCGAGCGAAGAAAACCTTCGGCGATATTCCCAACGTTCATTTCATTGAAGCTGATATCTCACGCAACGACGTTGTCGTGCGCGTGGCCGGAACTGAGGCGATCCTCCAGGAAACGGACGCCGTCATTCATCTCGCTGGTACATACGATCTTGCTATCCCACTCGAAGAAGCCTACACCCACAACGTGATCGGGACGCAGAACATGGTGTGGTTTGCTCAACGCCTGACCAAGCTTCCCTACTTTCACTACATCAGTACCTATGCTGTGAACTCTCACTGCCAAGGGCACGTCGGAGAAGACCAACTAGATGCCACCAGCAAATTGGCCGATCACTATGCCCAGACCAAGCTGCAAGCCGAAAGCATCGTGCGCCAAGCGAATTGGGGCGAAACGAAAGTTCGCATCTACCGCCCGGGAGTCATCATCGGTGATTCCCTGACGGGGGTGATGGATAAAATCGACGGGCCTTACTTTTTCTTCCGACTCTTCAATCAAATGAGACAGTGGAAGAGCATCACTCGCCGCATGCCTTTTTTTCCCATCGTTGGCAGCAAGGGAGCACAAGTTCCACTGCTCCCGGTGAATATTTTGGCCGATTGGCTCGCGACCATGGTGGATAAACCCACAGCCCATGCTCTGCGCTCTTATCATCTCGTTTCGCAGGAAAATCTACTGGTAGAAAACTTCTTGCGTGATTCTCTCAAGGCCTACAGTGTTCCTTTAATGGTTCGTCGCATGCCTGAGACGCGCATGTTTAATCCCGTGCTCCCTTTCCTTGGTATTCCTCGTGAAGTGGCACCCTATCTCTACTCGACCGCCAGCTTTTCCCGAGAACACCTCGATGAAGATTTCCCGCTTCTGAAGGCACCGCTCTTCAATGACTATCTTCCAAAGATTGTGGAAGGCGCGCGGGAGCTTTTCAAATGAAAGAGATCATCAAGATCGCCTACGGGCCATCGAGCGAAAACTACGACGCTAACTTTAGTTTTAAGGGCGAAGATTACCGTCTCAAGCGCCTCGGCGTAGATGCCAACGTTGACCTCGCCCTTCACCTTCTGCGGAATTTTAAACATGAATGTGATGTTTTTGCGGTGGCAGGCTTTCCACCTATTCTCAAAGTCGGTCGCGAAACGATTATTCATCCTGTCTACAAACAACTCCGTGAAGCGGCCGGTGCCACACCAGTTGCCGATGGTACCTTGTTGCGAAAGACTTCATTTTTGTGGGCCCTCAAGAGCTTGCTGAAACGTGAGCCCCATCTTTTGAGTCAAAAAAAGATTGGTTTTTTCTGCGGAATTTTCCAGGCCGACTTTTTACATTTCTTCGAAGAGCACACCTCCGATTTAGTTTTTGCAGATCTCTATTTCTCACTAGGCATTCCGCAGTTGATGCATTCTTCGCGACAGCTCACCAAAGCCATGGGTCGACTGGCCCCTGCGTTGATGAAAGTGTCCGTCGGAAAAAACTTTACCAAAGACTATGATTCGCTGATCTTTCGCACACCTCTCATGCGCGAGTTCCATCGCTGCGATGTTTATATTATTCATAAGACGCAACTTGATTACGTCAAGCTCTGGCCTCTCGAGGGGAAAACCGTCATCGTGGACTCACTCGACCGCTTCACCAAAGAAAAACTTTTAGCAGCAGGTGCCGGACGAATCATCAGCTGTTTTCCTGAATTCCCGGCCCATCCTGAGATCGGTTGCGCGGCCCTCGAGGCGCTCTTCCTCGCTCATCAAACGACCAAAGTGCTCGATGAAGAAACTCTCTTGCAAGAAGTCCGTTCACTGGATGCCCATCCCACCATCATAAGCACAGAAACGAAACCGAAGACGGCGCAATTCGCTTTTGTCATTCATCCGCTAACGCAAAAGCAGCTCTTCCAAGTTCCTGGCATGAAGAACATGGCCAAGCTTCCCCTCGCTCGCGGAATTGAAAAACTCATGGGGAAAGTTCCCGGTTTCTACTACTGCAAAATGAAAGGCATCAAGTCTGAATTCAACGGGCAGGAAGTGGAAGGTGAGCTTTACGTTATTCCGGCCACACCGAAACAACTCTTACGCCAAGACCCAGAAAGTATTTACCGCCGCATTCATCAACTGTGTCTGCTTGCGCACAATCGCGGCACCAGTATCATTGGTCTCGGGGCCTACACCAAAATCGTAGGTGACGCCGGCGTAACCATCGCCAACCGTTCTCCTATTCCCGTGACCACGGGCAACTCTCTTTCAGCAGCGGCTACTCTCTGGGCGGCCAGCTACGGACTCGAACGCATGGATCTCGTAAAGAAAGGTGCGGATGGGCGCTACCAAGGCACGGCCATGGTCATTGGCGCGACAGGTAGTATTGGCAAAGTGTGCGTGCGCCATCTCTGTCATCAATGGGAAAAAGTTATTTTGGTGGCACCGCGCCCGTACAAGGTGCTTGATCTCGTTGATGAAATGAAAGCCCATTGCCCCAATACAGAGATCATCGGCTCGACTCATCCAGACAAGTATTCTCCGGATTGCGACTTGATCATCACCTCCACTTCGGCGCAGGGTGAGAAGGTCATGGATATTTCCAAAGTAAAGGCCGGCGCCGTGATCTGTGATGTCAGCCGTCCGTTCGATTTAGATCTTGATGATGTTTCTACGCGGCCAGATGTATTGGTCATTGCCAGCGGGGAAGTTGAGTTACCTGGACAAGTTAAGATCGGAAAAACTCTCAATCTCGAGGGAGGCGCCGTTTATGCCTGCCTGGCCGAGACTGCACTCCTTGCGATGGAAGGCCGCTTTGAAAATTTCAGTCTTTCTCGCGAACTTGATTACGACAAGGTGATTGAAATTGACCAACTTGCTCGTAAACACGGTATCCGCCTCTCCGCCATTATGGGACATACAGGGGAAATCACCGATCAAGAAATTGCCCTGTGTCGTGAACATGCCTTGAAAGCGCTGCTCACCTAGCAACGCAGCATTGTCCTGATTCTTTCACTGATTTCACTCCCGTGAGTTAGAATGGAGTGCATATCAGGAAGTCCCATTGAAAACCGCCAATCGCTATCTTTTTAAGCTCGCCAAAAAAAACGTCAACCGTAATCGCGGACGTAGTTTTTTTATTGGTCTCTCCGTTTCGCTTTCCGTGGTGATGGCCGTTTGGATTCTTTCATTCTTTGACGGACTCAATCATCAAATTGAAAAAGCTGTCGTGGTCGGCAACGTCGGCTATTGGCAACTACAAGAAGCGAATTATGCCGACACCACAGATCCTCTAAGCCCGCGAGCTTGGGATGAAAACTTCGAGAAGAGCTTGCAAGACAAGAGTCTGCACTCGTACTCACCAGAAATTATTCTTGATGGCTACCTCTCAGGGCCAGATGGCAACGCAGCTCTGCAAGTGGTGGGTGTCGACTTCGCTCTTCATCAAAAGACCATGGATATCGGTGGCCACATGGTCGAAGGCACTTGGCCACAAGGTGCTGAACGCGGCATCGTCATCGGAAAAGAGACGGCTGATCGCTTTCAGTATGTGGTGGGCGATCAGTTAGTGATGAACTTCCAAGACGCTAAAGGCGAATTGCGCAGTGAGCTTCTTCCCGTACTCGGCATTTATAATCACAACGGTCGTAGCTTTGAGCGTCGTTATGCTTTTGTGACCGGTGATGTGGTGGAAGAGTATCTCTTCGGAGCTGCTGATCCACGCATGATGATTCATCGAGTGGTGGTCATGGCCCATGATCTTCCATCGAGCCAAAAAGCCATGGAAGCCGCTGCCCTCGCTACTAAAACTGAGTTGCGCTCATGGAAACAGATCAATCCAGAAATGGGAGTGGTACTCGATTTTCATGAGGGCCTGATTCGTTTTTTCTTTCTCATCATCGCCATTACCGTCACGGTCACGATTCTCACGCCCGTCAGCATGCTCTGGCAGGAGCGTCTCGGTGAAATTCGTATGATGTCCATCATCGGTGTTCCACGCAAAAAAATCTGGCGCCTCGGAATGTTCGAAGCCGGCATCATGACTATTCTGGCTGCCACCGCAGCATCCCTCATTCTGATTGTGATCATCAGCATCCACTCGAAGACGGGCATTCACTTCCGTGATCTCTCGCAAGGCCAAGTGCTCGAGCGTGCGGGCATCCAACTTCCCAAAGTGGTTTATCCGTTGCTGCTCCCGAAGCAGCTTTTTGTCACTTATGGTTTTGTGGTTTTCATCATGTTCTTGAGCTATGGGCTGGCCGTGAGAAGTGTCGTGCGTAAAGCGGAGGCTGTCACATGAGCCGCCAACGCTTCCTCTTAAAATTCTCTTGGCGTAATCTCGGTCGTCATCCTCTTCGTACCGTCATCATGGCGCTGGGTCTCGCTTTCGGTACGGGCTATATTATTTTTGCGCTCAATTTCTCAGCGTCTGCTTCACAAGAGATCATCGCGGATTTCTTGGCGCAGTATTTTGGTAATCATCAAGTGGTGGCTCCAGGTTACTACCCGGATATCGATAAGAAAAAATTCGACGCCAACTACACCATCAGTGAGGAACAAGTCGCAGCACTCCCGACTGAAAATTACGTTCGCCGTGTGACGCTGCCGATTTTTCTCTCTGGCCCCCGGAAGACCTTAGGTACCCTCCTGACAGGTCTGGCGCCTTCCCAGGAACTGCGTCTCTCCAAAGTCAGCAAGGCCCTGTCGCAAGGACGTTTTCTCAGCGACTCCGGACATAATGAAATTCTGCTCGGAGAAAAGCTCGCTCGTAAGCTGGGTGTGAAGCTAGGAGATGAAGTCGCGATCTTTGGACAAGCGCTCGATGGCTCAGTCGCCAACGACATGTTCAAACTTGTAGGTCTGATGAATTTCGGCGGCGGCGACATGGAAGAAAATCTCGCCTTTACCGGCCTGACCAGTGCTCGCACTCTCGCTGTGATTCCCGAAAATCGCTTTCATCAATTGATCAACTTCGGCGCTTTCAATGCGCCCCTCCCCGTGGCTCCTGCGGACACAGAAGTGGTGTCCTGGAAAACGATTCTGCCGGAAATCTACGGCTCCATGAACTTCATTGATATCTTCACCTGGATCGTAGCGGTCATCATCGTCGTGGTCATCAGCTTAGGTATGGGCAACACCTTGATGATTACGTTCCTGGAACGTGAGAAAGAATTTTATTCTCTTAACGTGATTGGCGCTCGCTCCAGCTGGATTGCCTTGGCCCTGGGCCTTGAAGTCATCATGCTCGGGATCTTAGGCATTGGCACCGGTATCATCATCGGCAATCTCGTCACGATACTTTTCAACATCTATCCTATCAGCCTCAAGCTCTTCACTGGCGGCAAGGACATCATGATGGGAGGTATGGCGATTATTCCGAAAGTTCGTCTATGGCATCATCATCACTATTCATGGCAAGCACCGCTTTTGGTGTTTTTCTTTCTGACTCTCAGTCTTATTTTCCCGATACAACGGATCATTCAAAGGAGCCGTCGTGCTGATTGAAATGCATAACCTCACCAAAACCTATGGTGAAGGTGACCAGCTGGTCCACGCCACACAAAACGTGAATCTCAAGATTCTCGAAGCGGATTTTATCGCTGTGGTGGGTCCATCAGGATCCGGTAAAACAACTTTGCTTAATCTTCTCGCCGGTCTGCTAGGTCCAACGTCTGGCTCTATTCTCCATCGTGGCAAAGAGATTCAGCATCTCTCCATGGAAGAACGCACAGCTCACCGCTTGGCCAATATGGGTTTCATCTTTCAAGACTACCAGTTGTTGCCAGTACTCACAGCGCGCGAGAACGTCGAGTTGCCTTTACAAATGCGAGGCATGCCCCAAAAGGAAATCGACGAGAAAACAGCCTGGGCACTGACTCAAGTTGGCCTCGGCGATAAATTCGATCGTTATCCCCGTCAACTCTCAGGTGGCCAGCAACAACGTGTGGCGATTGCTCGCGCCGTGGCTGGGCGGCCATCACTCATCCTCGCGGATGAACCAACCGCCAATTTGGATTCCAAGACGGCACAAGACATCATCGATCTGTTCAAAAAACTTAATCAAGAATTCAAACTTACTTTTGTCTTCTCGACCCATGACCCCCGTCTCATCGATCAAGTGAAACGCGTTTTGCGCATCAACGACGGACAGCTGAAAGAAGGAAACAATCCATGAAAAAAGAACTCTTCGCCTGTGTCCTGATTGGCGGATTGCCAGTGAAATCAGCCGACCACTGGTTGCAGTATATGGAACAGCAGATGCGCGGTGACCAATCCAAAGCTGAACTCAATATGAAAATCACCACGCCGACTTGGGAGCGTGAACTTGAGATTCGTACCGATGTGAAAGGCAAAGACGATGCTCTGACGTTTATCGATTCGCCCGCTAAAGAAAAGGGCATCGGAACTTTGCGTCTGGGCAATAACATGTGGAACTACTTCCCTAAACTCAAACGCAAAGTGACCGTTTCACCTTCTATGCTACTCGCTAGCTGGATGGGCTCAGACTTCACCAACGACGATTTACTTAAGGCCTCGAGCATGTACGAGGACTACACGCATACGTTTAAGCCTGATGAGAAAATCGGCAAGAACACGTATAAAGTCATCGATAACATCGCCAAGTCAGACTCAAAAGTTATCTGGCCCCGCATTCTCACCCTGGCCGATAAAAAAGACTGTCTACCGCGCTTCCACCGTTACTACGACAAGAAGGGCACACTCATTCGTACATTGGCGCTCTCCGATGTGAAAACCTTTGATGGCCATAAAGTGCCTTCCTACTGGGAAATGACTCCGCATAAAGAAAAAGGTCGCAAGACGATCTTGGTTTATAAGAAGCTCGCGTTCAAAGTGAACTTCGCCAAAGATCATTTCACCATGAAGAACCTAACGGACAACTGATATGCGCGTGTGGTGGCTGCTTCTTCCATTGCTGCTTGATACCGCCTGGGCGCAGACTCCCGTTCGTCGCGCACGCGTACCCGTTCAACGAAAAAAAATCATTCAGCCACAAAAGCCCAAGGCAAAACCGAAACCCGTCGTTGCCCCAGTGGTCGAAGCCGAGCCTGAACCCGAAGAATCTTCATTGAAATTCGAGGCCAGCGGTAACCTGGAAGCCCAGGCACGCAAGCTCTGGAACCAGTCTTCGTCGAAGCGCTTTCCTTTGTTACAAGACTGGCAGGAATCTCAATTCAACGTCGTGACCGGAAACCTCAACCTCAAAGCGGAGTTTTCTGAATCTCGCGTAGAAACGAATATCTTCGGTCGGTATGCGCAGTCAGAACTCTATGGAGACGGCTTCCTGGCCCCCCAGCTCATCAACTTCCCGCGCAAGCTCGTGGCGCGCGATGTGTTTCGTCTCGATCACTCGCGCCAGGACGGCGACGCTCAGACCGACTTGGTGATCAATAAACTTTACTACGAGCTCGACGGAGAAAACTCACGCTTCGTGTTTGGTCGTATGTATATCAACTACGGCACCGGTGAGGTGTTTAATCCGGTCAATCCCTTCAACCAGCCTTTAGGACTCGCGTCTCAAAGCAACGTGGCCCAGGGTAACGACGGTTTTAAAGTTTCATTTTTTCCGAGTGACGACTCCTCGCTAAATTTTTTCCTCTTAGGTAACAAAAATCTCGACGACTACGAAAACCAGATCACCCAGACGCTATGGATTCACGGCGAATGGCGCACTGGAGAGAACTGGCAGCTGGACTACGTCCTGGGCCAAGACCAAAAAAGAAACAAGGCCGGCGGTCAGCTCAACTACATCTGGGGCGAGGCGATGGTCTTCACTCAGTTTTTATACTCGTCAGCCTTCACCACCAACACTCCGAGCGAAAATCTTATCGATGCGATGGTGGGCTACGATCACCAGCTCGATGCTGAATGGCACTTGCGAGTAGAAGCGGGCTTTCAAGAACAAGACAATGAGTATGTTATCACCGATCCCGCTTCCGCCAGTGATCGGCTGTTGCCCTACGAATGGTTCCTGGCGGTCGCCCAGACTTACGAAGTCCATCCTCTCGTGAAACTCTCCGCCACAGTCATCCATGATTTCAAGACTGATTTCACCTACGGCATTGGTCGCGTCTCCTGGTCCGTGGTCAAAGATGTAGAATGGGATTTCTTTGTCAACGCCCCCCTCTATTGGGTAGAAGATGAAGTGAATGTCGTGCAGAAAATTTTCCCTACCGAAGCCGGCACGGCACTACGGGTATTCTTCTAGTATGAGCAGTGAATTAGACAAAAAATGGGATCAGAAACTTTTCCAGACGCTCCAGCGACTGGATGCGGTTTCTCATACATTTTGTGCGGCCAAGTGGAAGCAAACAACACTGCACCTGCAAAATGGCATGACTCACAGCTGTCACCATCCACCGGCGCATAAAGTGCCTCTGGAAGAATTAGCAGTGTCGAGTGATGCCCTTCACAATACAAAGTTCAAAAATGAGCAACGACAGCTCATGCGCGAAGGTGACCGCCCCGTAGAATGTTTCTTTTGTTGGAAAGCAGAGGATGCCTCCAAAGACACTTACTCAGATCGAATCATTAAGTCGTCGGATGAATGGGCCACAAGCAACTTTGCAGAGCTGGCCAAGCAAGACAATCCGACACCAAGTTATCTCGAAGTGAGCTTCGGCAACGTTTGTAATATGCGTTGCATGT
Source organism: Callophyllis flabellulata (assembly GCA_032270525.1). Taxonomy (NCBI): domain Eukaryota; phylum Rhodophyta; class Florideophyceae; order Gigartinales; family Kallymeniaceae; genus Callophyllis; species Callophyllis flabellulata. The sequence goes on along the minus strand of JAUJPK010077759.1, from coordinate 126,265 downwards.
ATTGCTCACCGGATATCAGTAGCTCTATCTGGAGTGAGTTTGAGAAATTCGGCGCCTACCCTGTCGCCTCCTCAAATACTCTTGAGTGGTATACGGCCCAAGGGAAAAAGCCCATCCGACCTGACGAGCCCAACCCTTACCTTGATGCTTTTCATGACTGGTTTCCTAAGATTGTTTCTGAACTTAAAGTTTTTCGCATCACAGGTGGTGAACCCCTGTTGAATGCCAACACGTTCAAAATGCTAGATTGGTTGGCCGACAATCCTCAGCCTCAACTCGATTTTGCCATCAACACCAACCTGATGGTTCCTAGCGAAAGCATTCTCAAAACGGCCAACGCCATGGAGTCGATGGTTCAGCACAGAAAACTCCGCGATGTTCGTCTCTACACAAGTGTGGATACCCATGGTGAAGACGCTGAATATGTTCGCCACGGACTTAACTACGACAAACTCTTGCGTGAAGCTCATAATTTCTTGAAGGCCGCCCCCAACGTAGGCCTCACATTTATTGTGACTCACAATATCTTCTCGTTTCAAAACTTTGAACTTCTCTTGGCCGATATCCTCGCCATGAAAAAAGCCCACATCAGCTATGTTGAACCCATCCCTCGTGTCATGATGGATTTAACTATTCTGCACTCACCCGATTTCATGTGCTCTCTCGTGGGATCGCCCGAGATGCGCGAGAGTTTTACCCATTCACTAAAATTCATGAAGCTCCATGCAGAGAGTAATGCCTATCCTTGGGGATTCAACGCCTATGAGCGCAACAAAGCGCAACGCCTGTATGAAGTACTGAGTGCGGGCTGGAAAAATCCTGAACGCTCATTGGAAGATTTGAAAGCAGACCTAAAAAAATATCTCGCGGCCTACGATGCGAGAAAAAACGTGGATCACGCTAAGAGATTCCCAGAAATCGCTCGCTACCTCTCAAACTAATCTAAGTATTGAATCGGTTGATAGAACTTTTCTAAGCGGGCCCAGCCTGCTGCTAAAAAGTTTTTTTGATCGTCGCTAATTTTAAGCATCTGGGCCAAACGTGTTTGGTTGGCGATGTGTCCGTTAAGGCTTGCGAGGTTGAAGCCTTGCGTGACCAAGGTAAACGGTGACAGGCCCCAGATCTCCCAACAAATTTGCAAATAAAGAAACTGATGAACTTCGAGAGAAGATCTCTCTAGAAATTCCTGGTCATCGTTGCCCACTTTGAAGCCCCAGACATAACGATTGGAGTGAACCAATCGATGCAAGTAAGGAGTCTGCTCTGAAAACGGATCGATACTGGCCTGCAGCGCCTCACTTATTTCTGCTGGTGAGTAAGATAAAAAAGGCGCTCTTTGTTGTAAGAGACTGACCATCACATCCCAATCGACAATTTTCTCATGCGACGGAAATCCGAAGGATTTAAGATGCTCTTTCCATTTGCGCTGACGCAAGGCCGGCTCCCGACGCAAAAGTCTATCTGACGCAATAGAGCGAACTAAAAAGACAGTAAGCGTCATGTCATCTTTCAGATCTAACGACTGTTGTGTGTGCTTGATTAATTCTGGATCGCGACGAAGCTCCCAGGGGTTGGCATAGCCCAAGAAATGTTGAGTCGTCCGAGAGCTATAAATCTGCACCTCACCGCCGATGAGAAGGAATCTAAATGGTTTGAGTCTCTCCCATTCTTTGGCCACTTCAGCTGTATCCCCTTCTACCCAAACGGAGATATCCAAATCGCTCAGCGCAAAAGACCAGTACCCGAGCGCAAAGCTATTCCTCAACCACACCTTTGTGCCCGCCGTTCCATCGACAAGAAGACGCAAGAGACTAAGCGCTAACCGATAGGGAGCGAGCTTGAAATAATCAGGAATGGCCTGTGAGCAGCGATAGAGACTTCTTCTTAGGTAATCCAAAAGCTTCCTCAAATTTTAACACTTTACCAGTGACGAAATTCGCGAGTCCAGTGTCACTTTAAAGGCAATCAAACACCTTGGCAGTAAAGCAGTATATGCTGTTAAATGAAGTCCAATGGATAAAAATCTTATCTCTGATTCCAAGTATTTTTGCATGCTGCCATGGACCCACATGCATATGTGGCCTAACAACAATGCCTATCCATGCTGCATCTGGGATTCTGACCAACCCTTAGGCGCATTCAGCGATAAAACCAGCCTTGAGGATCTTTGGAATAGCGAGAAGATGCGCGATCTTCGTCTGAACATGCTGGCCAACAAACCCACCGACGGCTGCAAACGTTGTTACACGCTTGAAGAGGGCGGCGACCTTTGGACTTTACGCAAAGTCTCGCTCCTCGATTATGGCCATCACAGCGACCTCGTCGATAAAACACAAAGCGATGGCTCTCTCCCTGAGATGCGCATGGCCTACTTGGATATTCGCTTCAGCAACCTTTGTAATCTTCGCTGCCATACTTGTGGACCGGAGCTGAGCAGTGCTTGGTATGAGGATCAAACAAATATTTTCGGCCCTCAGTCTCATGCTAAAAATTTGCAAGTGGGACCGGAAGAAAAATTCTGGCAAGAACTTGAGCCCCTACTCGAGACCGTCGAGAAGGCCTACTTCGCTGGCGGCGAGCCCCTCATCTGCGACGAACAGTACCGCATCCTCGATTACTGGATTGAAAAAAAGAAATTCAACATTCCCATTAACTACACCACCAACTTCGCTCTCTTGAATCACAAGAAAGCGCGGATTTTGGATTACTGGAAACAGTTCCCCAACGTGAGTGTCTCGGCTAGCCTCGACGACTCTGGCCCGCGCGCGGAGTATCTGCGCAAAGGCACGAACTGGGACATCATTGTTAAAAATCGCCGCCAGATGATGCTCGAGTGTCCGAATATTCATTTCGAAATCACACCGACCATCAGCGCCTACAACGTGTATCACTTCCCAGAATTTCACTGGGAATGGATTCAACTCGGTCTTATTGAACCCAACAATGTCCGCCTCAACATCTTGACCCATCAAGCTTTCATGAGCGTTAGGATCCTGCCCATCGAGTACAAGATTCGTATTAAAGAAAAATATGAAAAGTACCTGGCCATGATTCAGGACTACGCGTGGAAACACAGCAAAGAAATTTGGCAGGTTGAGACTGGTTATAAATCACTCATTAACTTCATGATGGCGGCAGATGAAACTCACCACTTGCGTGAGTTCTTTCAACGCATCAGTAAAGTCGATGCTGAACGTGAAGAGCGCGTTTTCGCGGTCTACCCTGAACTCAAATTCGCATGGTTATGCATGAAATAGGCCTAGGCCGCTGGTGTTAGTAGGGTATAATGGACTTAGCCCACGGGAATAAACTATGAGCAAAGATCTGATCGCCATTTGGCCTACGGAAGGCAAGTTCGCCAGCATCACCTGGCAAGTCAGTGATGTGTGCAACTACAGTTGCAGCTACTGCAATCCGGGAAACTTCGGTGCGAATCACCGAAACCTCAATACCGAACTCTACATCAATAACCTTAAAGAAATGGTGAGCCATTTCCGTGCTCAAGGTTACGAGTCTTTCAGATTTTTCTTTTCGGGCGGCGAACCGACGGTCTGGCCGCCTCTGATTCCGATCCTAGAATACATTCGCAGCGAAATTCCAAATGCCTTGATCGCCGTGAACACCAACCTAAGTAAAAATCTTGATTGGTGGAAGAAGAACTACCGCTTATTTAACGACATCGTCGCAAGCTTCCACGTGGAGTTCTGTGATAAAGAAAACTACATGCGCAACATGCTCTTCTTGCAAGACAAGATGGACTATCTCGTCTGCCGTATGCTGATGCACGACGAGAAGTTCCAGGACGTCGTCGACTACAGCGAACGACTCAAGACAGAGCTCGACAACTACATCATCGAATATGCGGCCCTCTTCGAAGCCCTCTCACCGCACTCAGAGATGCACGTCTACAAAGAGAAATGGAAACGCGACTTCCTAGAAACTCACAGTTTGGAAGAACAGAAAAAGCTTCCTCAGCAACCAGGAATTCCTAAGTCGTCCCCGTCATCATGTATGGAACACTACAGTGACGGCACTTCGATCGCGCACAACTCCAATCGTGTCGTTTCCGAAGGCATGAATGACTTCCGAGGCTGGAAATGCTGGATCAACGACGCCATCTTCATTACGCCGGCCGGTGAAGTGCGCATCGCCAGCTGTGACATGGGAAAGATCATCGGCAACATGAACGATCCCGGTATCCAATTCACCAGTCGTCCCGTCATCTGCAACCAACTCCGCTGTAACTGCGGCACTGATATTGGCATCCGAAAAGCGCATCCTTCTTTCAAAGCCAAGGACCTTTCCCATGTCTGAAATCAAAGAGAAAAAAGCCATTCCAGAAGCCGTACAAAAGCAAATGGACGCGGGTACGTTCTGCCCTATCCCTTTCTTGCAGTTAGAATTTAGTCCGCTCGGCAATCTCTCGGCATGCTGCTTCTCCGGTGAATACAAAGTCGGCAGCGTCGACAAAAACACCATCGAAGAAATTTGGAATGGCGAGATCATGCAGCAGTGGCGCCGCGAGTTTCTCACGGGCGATATTAAGATCTGCAGCTCGGCGATCAAGAACTTTCAATGCCAAAAGAACTATCAACACCTGAATGATCTCGTCGATTACAACATCATTCAGGCGAAGATGCCGCAACGACTCGACTTGCGCCTTAATGGTAAATGCAATCTCGAGTGCGTGATGTGCGACGTTTGGTCGCAGCCTAACGGGCTCTACGACAAAAGCGACTTCTGGGAGATTGGCCCGACTAAAATTTTTCCGTTCCTCAAAGAAGTCGATCTCTTAGGTGGAGAGCCGTTCATCCAGAAAGATACTTTCCGCTTTATTGATGAAGTCACCAAGGTCAATGACGAGTGCACATGGGGTTTCATCACCAATTGCCACTATCGTGTTTCACCTCAGCTCACAAAAGCTATTGAGGGCCTAAAACTACGCCACATTCACATGAGCCTCGACGCCGTGACGCCTAAAACCTATGCGGATGTACGTCTCAAGGGTGACCTCAATCGAGTCATGGAGACAGTGAATTACTTTGTTGATTTGCGAAATCGCAAATGGAATGAAGGCCAGGGCTTTGCACTCTTTGCTTCATTCTGTGTGCAGCGTGGAAACTGGTTTGAACTGCCGGCTTTCTTTAAGTTCTGTGAGATGCACCAAATCCAACCGATCGTACAGGAACTCATTGGCAGAGAGCACCTCTCCCTTGGCGGCCTCAAACCAGAAGAGAAAGAAGAGCTTAAGCGCCTCTATTTGAATAAAGTCCCTGGCAAGTGGCAGAGTATGATTGAGTCCATCGTAACCGGCCTGAGATAATGACTAAGCTGAAACGTCTGGGCCCTCTGGCCCTCAGCTTTTTTCTTCTCATTGCCGGACTTGAGCTCGTCTCGTTTATTTATCTATCTCTCAGTTCACGCGAACTGCACTCTCCCGCATTCTACTACGGGCTCATGAACCCACCGGCACAAAAGCCTGGTTGCTCTTGGGGAGATAGCGTCTCGCACCACCCCTATCTCGCACTTCGCTACCACCGTAGGCTTCCGTGCAGGCATCCACTGGCCAATCAACGAGGCATGCTAGGGCAAGAGATCCCTGCCACAAAGAATCCAGGCGAGTACAATATTCTCCTGCTGGGTGGCTCTGTGGCCGAGCTCATGTTTGTCAGTAAAGAATTTGAAAAACAACTCCACCAAACTCTCCGTCCTCCTCAAGGGAAAACCTTCAAAATCTTGAATGGGGCGATCACAGCTGGACAGCAACCTCGCCAAGCCATCGCGCATCTCCTTTTGGGTGAGACTGCCGACATCGTCATTACCTTAGAAGGTTTCAATGAGCATTTTAGCTATCGCAGCTCGCTGCCTTTAGAGGCGCCACCACAATCTTGGTATGAGATGGAGGACATCCTCCAGGAGGCCCATGGCCCCCATCAGCTTGAGATGTTTTTACGAGGCTGGCTCAAGGGGTCCGCTATTAAAGCGGCACAAAACCCACTTCTCGCCCATTCCTATACCGCAGTCCTGTTTTACACAGTCACTAAGCATGCCTTGGCCTTCAAGCCCCACTTCAATGACGGAGTAGCCCCTTACCAAAAGCAAAGCAAAGAAGAAGCCAGGAAAGCCCATATCAAAACCTACGCAGGGTATCTGGCCAGCATGGGCCAGTTGGCCAAAGGACGCGCCCAGCAGCTCCTGGTCTTTTTCCAACCCGTCCCGGCGCTCTACAAACCCCTGACGGATGCTGATCGAAATGCGGCGCAAGACTTGAGTTACGCGCAAGATTACCAAGATCTTGTGACGGGTGTTGCCAATCACCCAGATCACAAAGTGAAGGTCATTCCCATTTTAGATACTTTCAAAGACTATCAAGGTGATCTCTACATAGACCTCATTCATTTTCGGGATGATTCTCGCGGAAATGAGTGGCTCGCGCGAAGAATCGTTGCTGAAATGGCCAAGAATACAGAGTTGAAAAAGAAGTAAGAAAAGGGTGCTGTATGTTCGGTGAAATCGACAAGCTCGAGGAAATGAAACAGAAAGTGAATGCTGTTTCTCCGTGCTTTTGTATGGCGAAATGGATGCACGTCACGATCCATCTCATGACCGGCCACACCCATTCTTGTTACCTTCCCCAAACTCACAAAATTCCGCTCAAAGAACTCGAAGGCAATCCTTCGGCTTTGCACAACACGTCGTTCAAGAAGACTCAACGTAAACGCATGCTGAAAGGTGAGCGCCCAGAAGAGTGTGGCATCTGCTGGAGCATTGAAGATTTGCCGGGCGATCAAGTGAGCGATCGTCACATGCGCTCTGTGGATAGCTGGACCATGCCCTTCTTCGACAAAATCAGTAAAAGCACGGGTGATGAAAACGTCAATCCAAGCTACGTTGAAGTCAGTTTTTCGAGCGCCTGTAATTTCAAATGCAGCTATTGCTCACCCCACATCAGCACATCTTGGATGGACGAAATTCGCAAGAAGGGCTCTTACAAACTCGCGAACGAAATGTCGCACCAATATCTTCCGTGGTTCGAGGAGAACGGTCTCCTGCCGATGGACGAAGAGGCCAACCCCTACATCGACGCATTCTGGGAATGGTGGCCTGAGCTCTCGAAAGATCTCATGTTCTTCCGCATCACAGGTGGCGAGCCGTTGCTGAGTAAGCACACCTTTAAAGTCATGGACTGGATTAACCAAAACCCTCTGCCCAAGCTTGAGCTTTCCATCAATTCCAATTTGGGCATTCCGGTTAAGCAGTTCGACAAATTCCTCAACCTTCTCAAACCGATGATTGAGCAAAAGAATGTGCGCTCATTCATTCTGCATACGAGTATTGATACTTATGGAGCTCAAGCCGAGTACATTCGAAATGGCCTCAACTTCAAAGACTTCGAAGCGAATGTTGAACGTTATCTCGAAGAAAATCCCACTGAAGAAATCGCTTTCATGTGCACGTTTAACAACCTCAGCGTCGTCGGCTTCCGCGACTTTATTGATTGGGTGATCAGCCTCAGAAAGCGCTTTAACAACGGCCACAGAACAGTGTTGCTCGATATTCCCCACCTTCAGGCCCCGGCGTGGCAGACGGCCAATATCCTCACCGAGGACTACCACCAGATGATGGAAGATCACATCGCCTACATGCGCGGCCGTATGGAGAGCGATCAAATGATCTCTAAGGCCGAAGTCCTCAAAATGGAGCGAATCCTAGAATGGATGAAAAAGCCTCTTCCAGAGGACGTCCTTTTAGAGGCCCGCCAGAACTTCTATTACTTCTTTAGCGAGCATGACCGCCGGCGCAATACCAATTTCCTCGACACATTTCCGGAGATGAAGCGGTTTTGGCAGCTATGCAAACTCTTGGCCCAGGCCAACGCTTAGCAACACCAGCTTCTCGAATTGACAGGAAAAGCCTCTAGGCTTACATTGCCCTCTCTAAACTCACCTAGGGCAAATAAGTAGGGACATCCCTCCCCGACAGGTGGTTATTCGTAAGGAGTTCGCATGTACTGTGTCGTGGAAATCAAAGGCCACCAATACAAGGTGTCGCCCGGTGACCTTATCGATGTTGAAAAACTCGATTTGGAAGAAGGGAAAACTGTAAGTCTTGATCAAGTTTTGCTTGTTGGCGGAGCTACTACAATCGTCGGTTTGCCGACTGTTGCTGGCGCGAAAGTTACAGCGAAAGTTGTAAAACAAGGCCGCACTCGTAAAATTTTCGTTCTCAAGCGTTCTCCAGGTAAGTGGCGCCGTAAAAACGGTCACCGCCAGAGTTTCACCGGCCTCGTGATTACAGAAATCACTGACGGCAAAGGTGGAAGCGCAAAAATCGATGCTGGCCATAAGAACGCCAAGCATCTCACTAAGTAATTAAAGATTTAGGAGACTAGACCATGGCACACAAGAAATCCGGTGGTTCGACCTCAAACGGCCGTGACTCCAACCCAAAATATCGTGGCGTAAAAAAATACGGCGGTGAACTTGTCGAAACCGGCATGATCATCATCCGTCAGAAAGGCACGAAAGTGCACCCAGGGAAGAACGTCAGCATGGGTCGTGATTTCACGATCTTCGCTACATGCCCAGGTAAAGTTAAATTCGCATGGTACACGAAAGACCAGAAAATCGTGTCCATCGTTCCGGCTTAAGACGGAAGAAGAAATAAAACTTTCAAGAGGGAGCTTGGCGACAAGCTCCCTTTTTTTTTGTAAAGAAGCGTCATGAGATTTATCGACGAAGTAGAGATCACAGTCATTTCAGGAACCGGCGGCGAAGGCTGTGTCGGCTGGCGCCGTGAAAAGTACGTCCCCCGTGGCGGACCAGACGGTGGCAATGGCGGTCAAGGTGGCAACGTCATCTTCGTCGCTGATGAAAACTTCAATACCCTCATGCATTTCCGTGGCCCCAAAGTTTTCCGTGGCGAAGAAGGCGTGAAAGGCGGCGGCTCATGTATGGATGGCGCGGCCGGCGCACCAGCGATTCTCAAAGTTCCCCTAGGCACTCTCATTTATCATCGCGAAACTGGCGATCTGCTCGCTGACCTCTCAACCCACGGTCAAGAATACGTCGCCGCTGAAGGCGGCCGCGGTGGGCTGGGTAATGCTTTCTTCCAAACATCAACCAATCGCGCTCCGTACTTCGCTCAGAAAGGCGAACCGGGCGTAGAGATCCCGATGCGCTTGGAGCTCAAGCTCCTCGCTGACATCGCTCTCATTGGCCTACCCAACGCTGGCAAGAGCACCATGATCAGCGCTATTAGCGCTGCTCGCCCTAAAATTGCAGACTACCCTTTCACCACCCTTGAACCGAACCTCGGCGTGGTTCAGGTGGGAGATAAAACCTTCGTCGTAGCGGACATTCCAGGATTGATCGAAGGTGCGGCCGAAGGCAAAGGCCTGGGCGTGGCCTTCCTTAAGCATATTGAGCGCACCTCGGCCCTCGTTCACCTCATTGATTGCTCGATGTTCCTCGAAGAGTACGAAGTCATGGAAGCCTACTCGACCATCCGTGAAGAGATGGAAAAGTACGACTCCGATCTTTTGAACAAACGTGAAATCGTCTGCTTAACTAAGATCGACGCCATGACAGAGGAAGAAATCGAGAAATTCCGCTCCTTCATGGAAACCAATCTGGATCGCAAAGTACTCCCTGTCTCGGCCGTCTCTGGCCGTAACGTTGACCTGCTCAAGCAGCTGATGTTAAAGACCAAGGAACAAGTTTAAAAGGACCGACCGTGGCTAACGAATTTCTCACCAGCGAACTCTCTAAAATCAACTCTGACAAGCGTTGGGAATTTCCGTTGAACCAAGCGATGAGTGCCACCTACTTGTTGGCCCACTACAAGGGTGAAAACCTTAAAGTCTTCGACATGAAAGGTTCGTCGATGTGTGACTTCAATGTCATCGCGACAGCGCAAAACACCATGCAAGCGCGTGCCATGGCAGACGAGATCTCTCGTCAGTTCCGTGCTGCTGGCACCGAAATTCTCTCTTACGAAGGTTACGGTTCAGCTGATTGGATTCTCATCGACACTGGTGATGTGATTGTTCACGTGTTCCAAGAGAATACCCGTGGGGCCTATGATCTTGATCATGTCTTCGGCGAACGCCCACAAGTCAAAATTCCAGACGAGTTCTACTTCTCTGGCCCAACGAAAACGACGACGGAAGATGCTCTCAAAGGGTTCTTCTAAGCTTGAAGTCACTGCATCTTATCTGCGTCGGAAAACTTAAAGACGCTCATCTTGAAGCTGTCGAGCACGACTACCTCAAGCGCCTCATCAATCCTCCACTCCAAATTCATGAAGTCCGTGCCTCAGCTGAAAACAAAGAAGCTGAGGCCGAGGCCATTCTCAAAAAACTCAAAGATCTTGGTGAAGGCGGACTTCACCGCGTCGCAATGACCGAATGGGGCAAACGCTACACCTCGGTGGACTTCGCTCAATACACTGAAAAGCTCATCGAAAAACCGGGTAAAACAGTCTTCCTCATCGCGGGAGCAGAAGGCTTTCACGAAAGCGTGCTTTCCCAATGCCAAGATCGACTTTCGCTCTCCGAGCTGACATTTCCTCATAAGTTGGCGAGAATTCTCTTAGTGGAGCAACTCTATCGCGCACAAACTTTGCGTATGGGGCACCCCTACCACAATTAGGGAATTCTATGTTGATTCAAGGGCTGAGTCCCCGTGTCCTCTTGTGTATCCTCGACGGCTTCGGGAAAAATCCCGCTGATCTAAAAAACGCTGTTCTTCACGCGAACAAACCAACCATTGATTCATTATTTGCTCACTACCCTTCAACTGTTTTGCAGCCAGGCGGAGAGCCCGTCGGTCTTCCTAAGGGCGTGGCCGGAAATTCTGAAGTAGGCCATCTCAATCTCGGAGCAGGACGGCCTGTGCGCCAAGATCTTGTTCGCATCAATGAAGCTGTCGCGCTTGGAACATTCAAAGACATGCCTCACTGGAAAGACCTCATCTCCAAGGCCCGCGACACTGGGCGACTCCATTTGATTGGACTGCTCTCAGACGGTGGAGTTCACGCACACATTGATCATCTCAAACACATTCTCGATCTCGTGCGCTTTGAACAAATCAAAGTTTACCTCCACGCCTTCACTGATGGACGTGACACCGGCAAAGATAAGGGCCTGGGATACGTTCGCGACATTCTTAAAAATGACAGCTTCACCTTCGCCTCCATGCAGGGCCGCTCGATTGGCATGGATCGCGATCGTCGCTGGGAGAAGATCAAGGCCTGCTACGATATGCTGACGGGCGCTGCCGGTCATGCTGGTAAAGATCCCGTCGCTTATCTTGAGAGTGAATACGCGCAAGGACGCTTTGATGAGTTCGTGCATCCTGCACTGTTTGATCCAGAAGGTGCGATTAGAACAGGCGATCCAGTTTTCTTTTTCAACTACCGTCCCGATCGTGCCCGCCAACTCACTCTGGCTTTCAATGATCCGACCTTCACAGAATTCCCTGTTCACGTTCATCCAGGCTACTGGCTGTGCATGAGTCCTTATGTGCAAGATGAAATTCCAACTTTGCCGATCTTGTTTGATAAAGAAAAAATCCCAGGCACTCTCGCTGAGTACATCTCCAACAAGGGTCTCAAACAATTCAAGATCGCCGAGACGGAAAAGTACGCCCATGTGACCTACTTCTTCAACGGTGGTGAGACCAAGCCTTTCGTAGGTGAAGAGCAACTTCTCATTCCATCAAACCGTGAAGTCGCCACCTATGATCAAAAGCCCTCCATGAGTGCACCGCAAGTTTGTGAAGCCCTCATGGCCAAACTCGCTGATCCATCTTTCTCCCTCTACGTCGTCAACTTCGCTAACTGCGACATGGTCGGACACACGGGGAATTACGAAGCCACTGTTTCAGCCGTTGAAGCCATCGATAGCTGCCTAAACTTACTTGTGAATAAGTGCGCTCAAGAAAATGTCACTCTCTTGGTGACGGCGGATCACGGTAACGCTGATCAGATGATTTATCCTGATGGCTCAACTCATACATCGCACAGTGATGCGGAAGTTCCTTTTATTGTGGTTCATCCCAAACTGAAGGATCAGCAGCTCACCATCAATCCCCTTCTGAAAACTGCGGCACTTAAAGATGTCGCGCCAACGATTCTTTCTATTCTGGGTCTTCCAAAGCCCAACGACTTTACCGGTGAGGCGGTCTTCCTATGAAAATAGCTCTTTTGTGCTCCGGCGGAGACGCTCCTGGAATGAACTGTGCCATCCGTGCTGTCGTCAGAACGGCGATCTACCATGGCCATTCTGTACTCGGAATTAAACGTGGATACGCAGGACTCCTGCGTGGTGAATTCCAAAAGATGGATCTCTCTTCTGTGGGTAACATCATTCAGCGTGGCGGAACAGTTTTGCAAACTTCACGCAGTCCTGAATGGCTAAAACCTGAGTTTAGAACGAAAGGCGCAGAGATTCTGCGCGCACAAGATGTCGATGGTCTCATCGTCATTGGTGGTGATGGTTCATTTAACGGCGCCAATGCCCTTTCCAAAGAACACGGCTTTCCAGTCATCGGTATTCCAGGAACCATTGATAACGATATCAGTGGTACTGAATACACCATCGGCTTTGATACCGCCGTTCAAACGGCCATTGAAGCCATTGATAGAATTCGCGACACGGCTCACTCCCACGCTCGCACATTTTTAGTGGAAGTGATGGGCCGCAATTCTGCAGCGATCGCACTCAAGGTCGGCGTATGCACAGGGGCCGAGAACGTTTTGCTTCCTCATGATCAAGTTCCTCTGCAAAAAATCGTTGATGATATTCAGCGAGGAGTAGCGCGCGGAAAAGACTCATCAATCATCGTCGTCGCTGAGGGTCCGGTTTCAGGGCGCAGCTACAGCATTCAAAAAGAACTAAAAGAAAAACATCAGCTCGATGCGCACGTTTGCATCCTCGGACACATTCAGCGTGGCGGCTCACCAACTTCCAACGATCGTTTTATTGCTTCACAGATGGGCTCATTGGCCGTGGAAGCTATCGCGGCCGGGAAATCAGGTCTTGTAACGGTCGTGCAAAAAGGCGTCGTCACACTTGAAGACTTGAGCAAGTGCGTACTCAAAAACGATAGCGGCTACACCGAGTTCAAAGGGTTGGCTGAGAAGTTGTCGATTTAATTTTTTGTACGAGATGGTTGGTGTACTCACGATTGGAGAAGGCATTCGCGTGGCCATCGCCAATGATAATTCTTGCATCACGGCCGCCGGTACTTTCGTGGTATTTCCAATCAATGGGATAATCCCAATACTCGATGTTGGCTTTTTTAAGTGCTGTTAAAATCTCTTCTCTTCTTTCCTCTACGGTCCATGGAGGAACAAACGGCCGCCAGATGACGACAAACTTCCCTTTGGGAAACTGTTCCAGATAGGCGGCCTTGAGTTCATTCAGATGCATCATCATGACAGACACACTGTCCTTTAGAATAAATGGTGCAAAGTGTGAGGTCCCTCGCAGCCACCACTCGCTCAATCCCATCTTCTTCACAAATTGCGCCCACTGGTAAGCAGGCGTCTCACCGATCACACCCGCATAGACAAGTTTTCCATCCTGCTGCTTATAATAGGGAGTCGCTTCACGGGCCCAATCAAGATAGCGCCAAGTTCTAGTCAGGCGTTCGAAGTGATCATCGATCATACTATAGAGCATCAAACCTTCCTGCTCCTTATAGCGTTCATTCCAATTGAAACTTCTCCACAGATAAAGCTGCTCGGAAATACCGATCCCTTGTGCCCCGGTATTTACGACACGGGTCTGAGGAAGATGAGTAGAGACCATCGCAGGAAAAGTATCAGCGTCTTCTAATCCCTCACCAAATGTGAACGAGCATCCACCGATAAAAAGATGATAGCGAAGATTTTTTTTATTTTTAGAATCAGGAATTGTGCGAAATCCGTTTTCATCTCTTGTCACTTTCGTGTCAAAAATCATCTTCGAATTTTCTACGCGGAAAAGTCTTTCTTCGACCCAGTCAAAGCGCCAAATATCTACTGGCCGAAGGTCAATACCAGGCTTAGCCGGAAGCTCCACCGGCTCTGTGCGAATGGGCACCGGCCTAGCACCAGCATAGGCCAATTGAGCGGCAAGAAGTAAAAAGAGCATCTAGAAAACCGTATAGATGAATGGGGAGTAAGGATTAGTTGGGCCTAAGATAACCAGCACAGCAGCAAAAATGAAAACAATCAGCAAGGGAATGAGCCAATACTTTTTTCTTTCTTTAAAGTAACGAAAAAGCATTTTCATGCACCACTCCCACAATCAATAACCTAATTTTATATTTAAAATATGCTAGCATAGCTTTAGATGAGTTCAAAAAAAGAAGTCTCTTATCTCATTCAGGTTGCTCTTCCCTTTGGCCTTCTCGCTTGGTGGAAAAGTCCGTTCTTTTTGATTCCAGTCTTAATTATTCTTCTGATTCTCCCTGTCCCTGCATTGCGTCGTATGGGAATTACAGGATGGCAAAAGCTAGGTCTTCTTCTTGGGAAAATAATCTCCCCTCTCGTTCTAAGCCTGATCTACTATCTGGCGATCACACCTCTCGCGCTCTTGAGAAAACTCCTGGGTGGTGACGCTCTCCAACTGAAGAAGCCTCAGCAAACAACATTAAGAAATGTTGAGGGAACAATCACTCCAGAACGGTTCGACGACCTATGGTGAAACTATGCGCCTACTAGGTCTGTCTGCTTATTACCACGACAGCGCGGCTGCCCTCATCGTTGATGGCAACATTGTAGCAGCTGCTCAAGAAGAAAGATTTTCCCGTAAAAAGCATGATGCTGGTTTTCCAGTTAATGCCGTCAATTATTGTCTCGCATCCAATGGCTTGACCTGGAATGATATCGACGCCGTGGTCTACTATGATAAACCTTGGCTTAAATTCGAACGTATTCTAGAAACCTATTACGCCCTCGCCCCTCGAGGAGCCGCATCTTTTCGAGCAGGCCTACCTGTATGGGTCAAAGAAAAAGCCATGCTCCCTCGTCTCTTGCGCCAGCATGTTCCCAAGAATATTCCTCTCAAATTTTCGTCACATCATCTCTCACATGCCGCCAGTGCGTTTTATCCTTCACCTTTTGAATCAGCTGCCGTGATGACATTGGATGGTGTTGGCGAATGGGCGACTTCTACGATTGGCCACGGCCAAGGAAGCAAGTTGAAGCTACTTAAAGAAATGAGCTTTCCTCATTCTGTCGGCTTACTCTATTCGGCCTTCACGCAGTTTTGTGGCTTTAAAGTTAATTCTGGGGAATACAAACTCATGGGGCTGGCCCCCTATGGTCGCAATCAACACCCCCAGGTAGAAAATTTTAAGAAGATCATCAAATCAACTCTTTGCCACATCTATGACGACGGCAGTCTCTGGCTTGATCAAGACTACTTTAGCTATGCAACTGGCCTCGAGATGGTTGAACGAAAAAAATGGGAAATACTTTTTGGCATGCCTCTCCGCAGTCCTGAAGCCGCCTTATCACAAGAGTACTGTGATCTCGCCTTGGCCATTCAACAAGTCACTGAAGAAATCGTCCTTCGGTTGGCAAAAACTGCACGCAACTTAACGGGTGAAAAATTTCTGTGCCTCGCTGGTGGAGTGGCGCTTAACTGTGTCGCCAACGGTGTGCTCATGCGCGAGAAAATCTTTGAGGATATCTGGATCCAACCTGCGGCCGGTGATGCCGGCGGAGCTCCAGGGGCCGCCTTAGCTTTCTACTACGCCCACGACAAGCATCAAAGAATCGCGCCCGAACAAGATGGTATGCGTGGCGCTTACTTAGGTCCTGAATTTTCAGCCCAAGAAATTCAGCTGCTTCTTAGTCAGGAAAAAGTTCATTTTGAATATGTCGCCGATGAAAAAGAATTATGCCGCCAGACGGCTGAACTTCTCGCCAAGGAATCTGTCGTAGGATGGTTTCAAGGAAGAATGGAGTTTGGTCCCAGGGCCCTTGGTGGGCGGAGCATCTTGGGAGATCCCCGGGTATCCGACATGCAAAAGAAAATGAATCTCAAGATTAAGTATCGCGAAGGCTTTAGACCCTTTGCCCCGAGTGTTCTCGCGGAAGACTGCCAAGAACTTTTTGAGGGCGGTTGGTCTTCGCCTTATATGCTGTTAGTCGATCAGGTGAAACCCAAACTCCGACATACCTTGCCGACCGACTATCAAGATTGGCCTATCGACAAACGTCTCTACTTTTTACGTTCTGAACTCCCTTCGATCACTCATCTCGATTTCTCCGCCCGAGTGCAAACAGTACATGCGGATACCAATCCTCTCTATCATCGCCTTATCAGTGAATTCAAAAAACTTTCTGGTCATGGAGTGGTGGTCAATACATCTTTCAACGTTCGTGGCGAACCGATTGTCGGCTCTCCCCAAGATGCCTTACGGTGCTTTTTTCAGACCGAGATGGATGCTTTGGTGATGGGACCTTATATTCTGCAAAAATCGAAACAACCCGCCGGCCTTGTGGCCTCTTGGGCCGCAAAACCAACTGCCAGGGCACTCGATTGAAGAAACGCCCATCCATCGACTGGTATGTCTGCGCAGCAGGTTCTGGAAGACGCTTCGTCGACAAGGGACTCTCTATTCCTAAACCGCAAATCAGACTCAAAGGACGCTCTATGCTTGAGCGCTCTTTGCAGTGCCTTCCGGTGAAACCAGGCGATCGAATCATCATCATTATTCAGCAGATCACTTCTCATCCCAAATTTGAGCGTGAGATCGAGTCAATTTTCCCTTGGGTCAAACTGCACTGGGTGCGACTGCGCAAACCAACGTCGGGTCAACTTTCTACGTTTCTTGTGGCGAAGAAATTTTTTCAAAAAAATAGAGGCATTGCAATTTGGAATTGTGACACCTCTTTCAATTCAAGTGATTTTGAAAAAAGTCTTCTTGAAGAAAAGTGGGATGGCCTTGTTCCCTGTGGAAAACTTCCGGGCACAAGCTGGTCATTTTTTAAGACAAATGCTCAATTGAAAGTCACCGCCGTTAAAGAGAAGAAAAGAATCGCACCTTGGGCCTCTGTGGGTCTCTACTACTTTAAAGACATCCGCTTGATCCTCAAGTTTGCCCAAGGCATCACCCATCAAAAGCCGATCGATGGTTTTAGTGAACACTACGTTTCATCGCTCTATCCCAAGCTGATATCTGAGAACTTTAAGATAAAAGTTTGTCCGACTGATCTCTTTCTGCCATTCGGTACGCCACAACAAGTGAAGGAGTTCTGGAGCGTTTCTCAGCGGCAACTCATTGAAGAAAACTCATGAAGCCCCA
Source organism: Callophyllis flabellulata (assembly GCA_032270525.1). NCBI lineage: Eukaryota > Rhodophyta > Florideophyceae > Gigartinales > Kallymeniaceae > Callophyllis > Callophyllis flabellulata. Next base: position 108,959 of record JAUJPK010077759.1, on the reverse strand, counting down.
ACCGAGAACCCCTACAAGGGACTATAACCATCTTGATGATCGTGGCGAATTCTTCATCAAGAGCTCGGCATTTACAAAAAAGATTGAAGCCGAAGCTCGGTTTTATGAAGAGCTTCCAAAGGGACTCAAGAAGTTCTATCCGAACTTCTTAGGAAGAAGTTCAGAGGGGCGCTGGCCTAAGGGTTACGCCATCGAAAAGATACCTGCGTCAGATGCGAGTCTCTATGAAGTGGGACAAGTCTCATCTGACCCAAGTTACTTTCCTACACTTTTTAAATTACTCGATGGCTATCTGGCTGCTATTCCCACAAAAAAACTCACAGCTCTTGAGTGGACGGGTCTCATTGAGAGAACAATCATTCAGCGAGACCTCGAGCGGCTTCTCACTTTGAGAGAGGCCAGTGTGTTTGGCGACATCGAGAACATCTTCTTGGCAGCTGGCTTTAAGGGCGTTGATGACTTTGCCCAAAAACTTCACAAAGAAATCTCAGATGAGTTAAGTCGAGTCTCAAATTTCACTGTCTGGGCTTCGCACGGTGATCTTTGTCTCTCAAACATTCTCGTGTATGAAAACAACCTCTATCTCGTAGATCCGAGGGGGTTGAATCCTGACGAAGAAGGCCATCTTATTCCCCAGTATGATTTGGCCAAATTGTCTCAATGCCTTATCGGCACTTACGACTTCATCAATCATTCCGTGAGTCAGCCCCCTTTACGTAATAGACACTTAGAAAGCTTCAAAAGTTTTGTCGCAAGTAAGGGAGTGAGCTTAAAATCTATTCGGTTGGTGGAAAGCAGTCACTTTCTGGCCATGCTCCCCTTGCATCTCTCTCATCCGGCCCATATTCGCGCCTTTGCTTCACAGGCCGTGCTCGCTTATCAAGAAGCCCTCACGCTATGAAAATCTTGCTTGCGGTACCTTGCTACAACTGTGAAGTCCAAATCACACGTGTCTTTAAGGCCCTCGAAGAGCTTCCAGCATTTTCTTTAATCCAGTCCGCTCTTTTTATTGATAATAGAAGTACCGACGGCACTGTTCAGCGTCTTCTTGAGCTAAGAAAAAAGTCTGCTTTTGCACATAAAATCCTCATTGCACGCAACGAAGAGAACTACGGTCTAGGGGGCACTCACAAGATCGCTTTTCAACATGCCCTCAAAAATGATTTCGATGCCGTGCTGATTCTCCACGGAGACGATCAGGCCAATACCGCTGATATCCCTGAGATGATTCGCCGGGCCCAAATGGGCCTTAAGACTGTTCTAGGATCAAGATTCATGGGGCAATCCACGCTAGAAAACTATTCTCTCTCAAGAATTCTTGGCAATCGTGTCCTAAATGTTGTGTTTACGCTCGCAACGTCTCGCCCGACATATGACTTAGGTTCAGGTCTCAATCTTTTTTGGACGAAGGATGTGGCCTCAATTCCATTTTTAAAACTCTCCGACTCCTTCAACTTTAATGTCGAATTGCTTCTTGAGTTCTATCGTCATCAGGTGGGACTTGAATTCATGCCGATTCACTGGCGCGAAAGCGACCAAACCAGCAATGCTCGCAACTTCAATGTGGCATTTAGAATGCTTGGAAGTCTTAGAGCATGGTTAGCGCGAGCCCCTTACCGTCCGTCGACATTTAAGGGCTACGTCACTCAGCTGCTAACAGAGTAGCTTGACGTTTTTCTGCTAATAAATAAATCAGGACAAAGGGTACGAACATCCAGAGTGGTAGCTGGTATTTATAGTAGGCGGCAGGTGCTAAGAGCAATACAAGTCCTGTACGGGCGAGCAAAACCAACGAGACAATAATAAAGAAGCGTCCCCTGAACAACAGAAACCAGATGATCCATAATAGAATCGGAATCAAGTAAGATTGAAAATAGATCTCTTGTTTAGAGGTCACAAACCCACGCCAGGCATTAAGTCCTTTAACCGCCCAGGACCAACGTTCATATTTCTGGATAGGTAGTGAATGAAACATTTTATCCAAATCAGGTGTTGGCCGAATGAAGTAAGTGTCCTCGATATGCATATACCGTGTCGAATTAAAGCCCAGCATCGCCTGGGCCATCACCAACCTGTTTTGTATAAAGAGGATGGGATTTTCTAAAATTATTCCGAGCGCTGCCGAACGAAACTGGCGAAAACCCTCTTTCGTAGCTTTTTCTCGATCTAATCCACCATAGTGAAATGGATCAATATCGAAAGGATTATGGTGGGTAAGGAAATACTTATTATTAAAAAATGGTCCCAACCTTTGATCCACTTCAGGTGGGAGCTCTTTTGAATATTTCGCCGACAAGATACTCGATAGAGGATTCACAAAAATTGTCACTTCATAGAAATCGTATTCCAGTGAGTGATTTCGATTACTGAATGAAAGAGTTAACCAACACATAACAGGAATGACGAGTGTCATTGAGTAAAGCCATCGCCGATGTTTTTGTTGCTGAAAAATATTGTAAAGCAAAAGAATACCGATCAGCGGCAAGGCTTCTTGTCTGAGGCAGATGGCACATGTGGCGAAGAAAACAAGCCATGCATGGGGTAGCCACTTTTCCTCTTTCTCCAACCAAATTTCATACATTTTGAAGAGTGTCATAACGAAGCACCAAAATGCTGCCAAATCCCGACTCGGGAAATATGTCATGTACAGGTTGGCGGGATAGAGAATGAAAAGGGCCAACATCACGTAGAAGAACTTCTCTAAGTTTTTACGTTGGGCAAATGAAAAAACATGAAAGAGAGAGAGAAGTGTGATGAAAATATTCGCTGCGGTGACAAGCCATAAGGCCGGCAAGAGCTGATAACCTGCAATGAAAAGGTAGGAATAGAATCTTCCTGTGAAAGATGAATTCTCAAAGCGAGCTGCGGATACATAATTGCTAACAATATCCCATCCAAAGAGTCCTGGTGTCAGGACGGCGCCGATCACACACATACTTATCGCAACAACACCAATACCAATCTTTGATTTTCTCGACCAAGCCTTGGCTAATTCCCATTCACACAGAAAAAGGAACAACAGAATGACAATGATAGAACAAAAAAGCGAAATAGCCGCGGCGGTCACAAGCGTCCATCTTCGCTGAGGAACAGGGTCATCGATGCTGATTTGTTTAACGAAACTGTAGGGCACAACAGTCAGATGCCATTGAAGACTCACGCCCAATTCGCCCGGCCAGTCCGATTCAAAACCAACAACACGTGCTGAGTTAAATTCAAAGCGCTTGCCTTGAATGGATGGATCGTGGTTTTTTCGAACTTCTCTTCCCCAGCTGTCTTCTAATACAACTGTGACCACCGCGCCCTCGGGCACCTGAGTGAAATTTACGACAGTGGGCGTGTACCAAGGACGTGTCAGGAGAAGAATGAAGAAGAGGAACCCGACGAGCAGGCTCAGCCATAACTTCTTCTTCATCGATGCATCCATGCCGCTATTATCCTTCGACTAGGCTCAGCCCGCTACCCTAAAACTCAACTCCGGAATATGTCCTAAGAGCTCACGTGGATCAATCTGCGGCACGAGACTCTCCGGAACAGTCGGGCCAAGTAGAAGGAGATTCATCTCCAAAGCGAGTCGTGAGAGTTCACTGTCACTTCGTCCCAGCACATCTCCCGAAGGCGAGATATTCCCCACCGCCAGACAATTATCTAAACGCCCCATGCGGATGTGACCGGCCAAATACCAATAGAGCAGTAAGACGGGCAAATCGAGCCAGCGAAGCACGTTGGGATCAGTCTCAATGTCATACTCTGTGCTGATCACAAAGCGCTTCAGCGGAATTTGGAGTTGCCGTGAGCGCGTGATAAAAATGATCTTCTCTTTAAGGGTTTTGCCGTACTTCCCTAGCCCATTGATCTCAAGACCAGGAACAGACTTACTCGCATAACCAAACAGAGTGAGTGCGCAGGGCATGCGCTGAGAAAAAGCATAGGACTGAATCTGTGTTTCCATAAGACCTCCATGCTGGTTTCTGTGCGAAACGCATGCCGAGACCTAAAAACATAAGTGAATGTTTTTAATGGATGAAAAAAATGACTGAGGAAGAATTAACGGCAGCGATCGGCCTGAAGTACCAAGATTTCAGCATTCACCAGATCAACCACCACTGCGTAGCTGACTTCACCGAGGCTGTTCTCATGGCCACCATGGAAGAACTTGTAGTCCCCACGAAGAGTACCGAGCAAAGCTTTGAAGGCGTTTAAGGCACGACGATCGTCTCTGCTCAAGCGCGTCGGCTCTCTCACGATATTGGAGAAAGCTCCGGCCACAAAATGTCCCATTGCGACCTCATCCGTGAGATCGAGGGCCTGGGCCACCACACCACTAACCGGTGCATTCACGCCGGTGTTGGTGAAATAGACGGCTTGTTTCACCGTGTTTTCCCATTTTTCATTCAAGCGACGAGCGGCAATTTGCAGGTAGCCGCGCGTTCCACAATCATCGTGTAGGTGAGAAAGATCTTGATGAATGTCCGCCAAACGCATCAAGCGTTCGTCAGCGAGGGCCGGCACATTGGTGAACGACGCCGCGTAGGCGTTAGACCAAAATGCAATGACGGCTATGAATAGGATTAATGACTTCATCGGGGCGGAATATAGACCCTTTGTTAGGATCAGGTGAATCCTAACAATCATAAGGCTGCTATCTAATTGCTAGATGCTTAATTTCGCGCCAAAAAAAAGGCTCCCGAAGGAGCCTTTTGAGAGGAGAAATCTTAACCCGGCCACATTCCGCGCAAACGCATGGCACCCTGAAGACGATCTAAAGAGGCAATGAAAGCGGCTTGCTTCATATTGCACTTGTACTTCGTCTGCGTGTGAATCACGCGATCGAACGCCTGCTTCATGACGCCGTGGAGCTTACTGTTCACAGTGTCGAGGTCCCAGAAGAAGCTGGCGATACCTTGTACCCACTCGAAGTAGGACACGATCACACCACCCGAGTTACACAAGATATCCGGGATGATGAAAACACCTTTGTCAGAAAGGTAATCAACCGCTTCTTTTGTGAGTGGGCCGTTGGCGCCTTCAGCAATCATGCGCGCCTTGATGGTGTGCATGTTATCTTTCGTGATGACACCGTCGATGGCAGCTGGAGCGAGGACGTCTACGTCGAGAGCGAGGAGCTCGTCGTTTGAGATAAAGTCAGCTTCAGGGTAGCCCTTCAGCACGCGATTCGTTTTGATGTATTCAACAACTGAAGGAATGTTCAAACCATTCTTGGCATATACACCGCCGGTGTAGTCTGACACCGCTACGATTTTTGCACCTTGCTTGTAGAGGTCTTGCGCAGCAGGAATACCTACTTTACCAAAACCGTGAATCGCGACAGTCGTATTGCCATCAATCTTCTTTCCAAGATGGTCATAAGCAAAGTTCACGCAGTATGCGAGACCTTTACCGGTTGATTCTGCGCGACCCAAAGAACCACCCACGGCGATCGGTTTACCTGTCACAACACCTGGAACAGCGTAGCCGCTCAACTGCGAGAAGGTATCCATCATCCATGCCATGGTCTGGCCGTCAGTGCCGATATCAGGAGCTGGAATATCTTTTTCTGGACCGATGATCATAGAAATCTCAGTCGTATAACGACGAGTCATCGCTTGAAGCTCAGCACGTGAAAGATCGTTCGGATCAACCTTGATGCCGCCTTTAGCGCCACCGAGTGGAAGACCTACGAGTGAGTTTTTGAATGTCATCAACATCGCAAGTGCAGCCGTCTCAGAAAGAGAAACGTGCGGATGGTAACGAACGCCACCTTTACCTGGGCCCAAGGTTAAGCTGTGCTGAACGCGGTAACCTTCGAACACTTTAACTGTGCCGTCATCGAGACGAACAGGAACAGAAACCTGCATAGCGCGTTTCGGATACTTCAAACGTTCAAGAACGTTTGGATCCATGTTCATAATGCCGCCGGCACTTTCTAGCTGTGAGAAAGAATCTTGAAAGAACGGACTCTCGAATAGACTCATGAGGGGCTCCTGAGACGAATGTAAGTGGCGGCATGATAAACCATGCGCAGAGAGTCAGGCCAGCGAGGAGCAGCGCGCTAGCGAGAAGATAGTGGTTTTAGAAAGCCGTCGAGTACATCAACTGATAGCGACGCTCATTAGCACGCTCAGGTGCGAGCTCATCCGGATCCCACGTTGAGGTAAAACGAGCACGAAACCCTGGATAGATGAGGTTTTGGTCGATGGCCGAAAGGTAACGGCCTTCGTGGGCGAAGTAGTTGACCATGAATCGTGTGCCGGTGGCATCGAATCTGCGTTCGGCGTTGATTTCGGTTTCACCGTTAGCTGCCACCCAAGCGCGCACATCCATGATCGGGCCTTCCATACGAAGAATAATCAAACCTTGCTCAACACGTGGCTGGAAGTTGAAACGGAATTTTTTAGTCTTCGCCACCTGGCGCTCACGGAAAGCTTTCGGCAACGGACGACCAGCGCCATCACGGCGAGCGGTCGCACGAAATGCGTTTTCCATTTCATCGATCGAGTTAATTTCGTCATCCGCTGTCCAGTCACGAAGGATCGTTTGGCTTTCTTGCTTAAATGGGTCTTCACCTTTTTTTTGCAAGTAGCGGAAGTAAGAACGTTGGACGACTTTAAATTTTTCGTCGTTGTTCGGGACGTAATAAAGGCTGCCAATCGACTGAGTGTCCTGACCGTAGTGTTGCGCCATCAATTCGTTTTCTTGCCAGATTTTGATCTGCTGTTGAATCTGACTTTTATTCGAGAATTTTTTATCACTCAAAACGTGCTTCTCGTAGAAGCTCATTTCAGCGTCCACCGGAACAACAATGACGTCGTCATTCGGCACGTAGTTAGCGGGTTCGCGGCCTACGATCTCTTTGATAGGGTCTTGCGCCACCGGAATCGCGGCGAGCATAAGTGCCAGCGCCAGGATGTGACGAAACTTTGGACGGTAACCCCAGATTGTCGAAATCTTACTCATATAACCCCTAGACCTTGTCCCCTAACCCCTCGAAATCATTATTGATTTAGCGGGGTTACAAGGTCTGTACCTAGGGATATCGCAAGGGGTGTGCCAAAGGCGGGGTTAGGATTTTAGGCGCGAAAAAGGGCTCCCGTAGGAGCCCTTTAACCATTCCGTCCATGGAAGCTGCATTACTGCAGGGTCGTTTCCTTGATCAATTGTTTCATCATAGCGCGGGCCTTCGCTTGGAACTTCGGATCCTTGAGTTGAGACTTCATCTCTTTCATCAAGTGGTCCATCGCGTTTGGCGTCTTCTTCTGTTTGGCGTAGTTGTGCAAAGAAAGCTGACGCTTAAGCTGCAAACGTTTTGTGACTTCGCCAGCGAGAACTTTCGTGCGGAGTTCGTCTTTCATGGGGCCCAAAGGAAGTTCATCCCACTCGAGAAGTACGTACTTCTCAGTGTTGAATTTCTTAGCGGCTTCTTTCATGATTTTTGGCATCTTCGCAATCTGCAAACAACGGTGAACTTCTGATTTAGAAATTCCCAAAGATGCGGTGATCTTACGTTCAGATGCGCCGGTCAATTTCTGGTAACCGTAGATTGAATCAGCTTGATCGATGTAGTGAAGATCTTCGCGGGCCTGGTTTTCAGAGAACTGGATCGCCATCAATTCTTCAGGAGCTTTGTCCTCAAGAATGAAACATGGAGCCGTTTCCATTTCGATCAAGTGCATGGCGCGGAAACGGCGCTCACCGCAGATCAAAACGAACTTGTTACCTTCACGGTGAATCACCAAAGGTTGGATCAAGCCGTTCGCTTTAATGTTGTCAGCGAGCTCTTGCAAACTGTCGTCATTGAACTTGGTACGAACCTGGTCACGAACGACGATTGAAGCGAGTGCGATGTGGTCGAGCTGAGCACCACGAAGTAACTTTTGATCATGGAGGCGCAAAACTTTTTCATCAACCTGGCTGGTGATGTCAGTCATCTTGCGATCTTTCTTTCCCAAGCGGGCGGCGAATTCCTTGGCCATGTGTCTCTTCTCCTGCCGTCAGTGGCGTAAGTATTTTATTAAAGACCCAAAGAATCCCACAGAGCTTCGTAGTCACGGCGCCCTTTGGAATTCGCATTAAATTTGAAGACTGGTTTTTTCAAAGCCACTGATTCCTGCATCTCCACGAGATTGCGAATCATCGGCGTTACGCTGAAGCTCTGTGAGAGTTCTTCAAGACGTTGACGCTCGATTTTGCGGCGAGGATTCACCATGCTTGGGACAATGGCGAATTCGAGAGCTGGATTTTCAGATTCTTTGATGATCTCGAAGGTGTCCATCAACTCTTCCAAACCGTCGATCGAGTAATCTTGTGCCTGAGTAGGAATCAAGATTTTGTCAGAAGCCACGAGGCTCATGATCAACTCGTCACCGAGCATGGGAGGAGTATCGATCACGACGAAGTCGAACATGTTCTCAACTTCTTTGAGACGCATTTTCAAAAGACGCTCTTTGCGACCGGCGTTCTTGCGAACTTCGGCTTCAGAGAGAATCAAAAGCTTCGCGAGGTTCGCCATGTGGCGAGACGCTGGAATCAATTTGATGTTTTGGACGTACTCTTCCTTGCCTTCAACCGGCAGCATGATCTCTGTCGCTTTAACATCGCCGATGAGCCATTCAGGAATAAGTGTGCGCTGGATATTCACACCGAGAGTTGAACTCAAGTTCGCTTGTGAATCGAGATCGATCACGAGCACTTTGTGTCCTTGGTGCGCAAGATGGCAGACAAGCTGGAAGCTGCACATGGTTTTACCCACGCCGCCTTTGTTGTTACCGACCGTGATAACTTTCATGCCCGGTCCTCCCGACAGAGATTAATAATCTGATGCTTTAAGTCTAAGGGCCCTTTTCACGCTCCGTCAAAGGCCAAGTCAATAAAAATGCTCAGTTTATGCATCTAGGCCGGCCCAATGCGTCATACGGCCTCGCGTTATGGTTCCGCGACTGTTTCGAAAGTGATAAAAGGCTGGTCCTATGATTGATATCTATTCCACTCTCAAATCGACCTCTCACGTGGCTCCAGTTTCAGAAAAAGAACTGAGCGATGCAGATGTTTTGCTCGAACTTACGGCCGTGCGTAAAAGACTTGGGCCACGCGTTGTGGTTTACGGTCATCACTACCAACAAGACGATGTCATCGCGTTTGCGGACGTTACTGGCGACTCACTGGAGCTCGCACGTCACGCGGCCAAGCTTCCTGATTCAACTGAATACATCGTTTTCTGTGGCGTGCACTTTATGGCGGAAACGGCCGACATGCTCACGGCCGGAAAAAAGAATGTGATTCTCCCTGATCTCCGTGCTGGTTGTTCCATGGCGGACATGGCGAATCGCCGGGACATTGATCGTGCGTGGGATTTTCTGACGAAGCACTCTGAAGGCAAGATCACGCCCATCACCTACATCAACTGCGCGGCCACACTGAAATCTTTTGTGGGGGAAAATGGCGGAGCGATTTGCACTTCGTCCAATGCTGAGAAAGTCATCACGTGGGGATTATCTCAAGGTGAAAAACTTTTGTTCTTCCCTGATCAACACTTAGGTCGCAACACGTGCTTCAAGCTTGGCATTCCGTTGAGTGACATGGTGGTTTACGATCCTCGTCGCGAGAACGGCGGTCTGACTGCAGAGCAAGTAAAGAAGGCGAAAGTCATTCTTTGGTACGGCTACTGCTCGGTTCACCAAGGCTTCACACCAGAACATATCACCATGTGGCGTGCAAAAGATCCGACACGCACTTTGATCGTGCATCCTGAATGCTCCTTTGAAGTCACACAAGGGGCCGACCTCGCCGGCTCAACCAGCTACATCATCAATCATATTAAGGCCGCACCCGCGGGTTCAAAGTTTGCTGTAGGCACAGAGATCAATTTGGTCAACCGTCTGGCAGCGCAATTTCCCGACAAAGATATCCAATCGCTCTCGCCATATCAGTGCTTGTGCACCACCATGTATCGCATCCGTCCGCGCTGGATGCTGGAAAGTTTCCGTGCCATTGAAAACGGAACTCCTGTGAATGTGATTCGTGTGGATGAAGAAACCCGCAAGTGGAGTTTACTCGCGCTTGATAGAATGTTGAGTATCGTATGATTTACGCTGACGCTAACGGCTCTTTGCCTTTGTTGCCTGAAGTGCGCGATTACCTCGCCACACGCATTCCAACGCAATTGTGGGGAAACCCTAACGCCATTCATACTCTCGGTTCGCAGATCAAAGGTGGCATGGATAAGTGCCGTGAGATCGTGGGTGATATTCTTGGGGCCAATCCCACGCAGGTGATTTGGAATTCCGGCTCATCTGAAAGTTGCTCAACCGTTTTGCAACATATTCTGTTACCGGCAAAGGCCGGTAAATCTATTATCTACTCGTCGCCGATTGAACATGCGGCGGTGTCAGCTGCGCTTGAGCATTACAAAAAAGTTTGGAATTACGATCTTCGTTTGATTCCGGTCTCGATTGATGGCCTGGTTGATTTCAACTGGCTCAAAGCCGAGCTTGAAAATAAGCACGCTCAGTGCGCGCTCGTCACCGTCATGGCAGTGAACAATGAAACCGGTGTGATACAGCCGTGGGAAGCCATCCGCGATCTCACCAAGAAATACGCGACTCCATTTTTTTGCGACACGACTCAGCTCATCGGGCGCATGCCCTTTCATTTTGCAGAATCCGGTCTTGATTGGGCTATGGCCTCTGGCCATAAGCTCGGTGCTTTGCCTGGCTCAGGCTTCTTGCTTGCCAAAGACCCGGGCGCACTCAAGCCGCTGGTGTGGGGCGGTGGTCAAGAAAGTGGTTTGCGTGGAGGCACACAGAACTATCTCGGAGTAGAAACTCTCGCTGTCGCTTTGCAAACTCTCCCAGCAAAACTCGCTCGCATCCCCCAGTTGAATAACTGGCGTAAAAATCTTGAAGCCGCTTTGCCTGCAGGCACTGTGGTCATCGGTGCTAAACATGAACGTCTGCCTGGGACGATGCTGATTGGTTGCCCTGGTGTTCATGGCCAAGGCGTGCAGATCGAACTTGAGAGCCAAGATATTTTTGTCACGACGTCAGCAGCTTGCAGTGACAACGAACCGGCCACGAGCAAAGTTCTTCGTTCCATGAAAGTAGATGACGTGCTCGGGCGCTCTGTCATCAGAGCATCGCTGTCGTTGTCAGCGAGTGAGACTGATTATCAGACCTTGCTCGCCTCGCTCACGACCGCTTATTCAAAACTCAATCGCATTAAGGCGTACTAAATGAAGTTTCTGATCATCTCTCTTCTCGCTCTCGGTTGCAGCTTCGGAAAAAAGAATAACGAGAAATCTGATGGTCACCATCAGCTCTACAGTTCACCAAAGGAAGCTGACATCGGTTCGTTGGCAACAACTGAACGTCGACTCATTCTTATCTCTACCAATGATTTGAAGGGGCAGCTTGAGGCACAACAAGAAAGTGCGGAAGACAAACACTCACCGGAGAAGGCCCTGGTCTCTGTGGGCGGCGCTGAGATCATGGCGCGCTATATGGAAATCCTGCGTGCGAAGTATCCTTCGCAAGTGGTGCTGGTAGATGCTGGTAACGCTCTAAGTGGAACTTTGGTTTCACGCAGTTCAGGTGCAAAGGCGTTGGTCGAAATGTTCGGCCGTTTGAAATACGACGCTATCGCACTCTCGGCCAATGACTTGGCGGCCGGCCCTAGCATGAAGGCCCCACTCAGTCCGACGGGTTGGATGCCTCATCTTTTCAAAACACAAAACACACCGGTTCTGTTGAGCAACCTGCTTGATCTGAAAACAACTAAGCCCGTTGAATGGGGCAAGACCACGCCTCAGCTTTTGAAAGAGATCAATGAAGTGAAAGTTGGGTTTATTGGTCTCTTGCCGGATGATCTTCCGGCAAAACTAGACGCAAGTGTGCTGAACGGTCTTTATGTTGAGCCCGCTATGCAATCTTTCCTCAAGCAATCACGCAGCCTGCGTCTCAAAGGCGCTGAAGTCATCGTGCTTGTTATGCACGGTGGAGTGAAGTGTGGAGTGGAGCGTGCTCAAGAGAAAAGCCTACCGCTGGCCAAAGTAAACTTTGATCCGCGTGATCCCAAAGTCTGTGACAATGACGGGGCGCTCGCCAAGTTCGTCAATGAACTCCCGCCAGGCAGTGTGGATGCTGTGATCACCGGCGGCGGTCCTGGTAAAGTCGCCAACTTCATCAACGGCATTCCTGTTATGCAGGCCTTTGGACAAGGAACATCTTTTGCTCGTGTCGATCTTGTGTGGGATCTTGAAAAGAAAGCAGTCAATGCTGAGAAGACGCTCGTCCACCAACCCGTGCGCTTGTGCCATCGCTTCTTCAAAGAAACGGAAGACTGTTTCACTGAAGATTCTTCGATTGATCACCGCCAGTTGGTTCCGGCGCGCTATTTAGAAAAAAACATTTTTCCAGATCCTGCGACCGCCGAGTGGCTGCAATTCTGGCGCGACATGATGGTGAGTGAAGTCCGACCGCTGATGCAAAACGAGCAAGCGCAAACCCTTGGACAAGACGTCGCCGAAGCTGTGCTCTCAACCAGCGAAGTTGATGTCGCCGTTATCGGTGGAAAAAATTGGCAGCTCACTCTCCCAATGGGCATCACCACCTGGCGTGATCTCTATGCACAACCGGCCGCGCGCCAATCTATTCGTCTCGTCACCATCTCGGGCGCTGAACTCGTGAAGCTCAAAGAGAAACTCACGCATGTGTGGTGGGCGAGCAAAATCCCATGGGAAACACTCACGACAAAAGAAAGCCTGACACTCGCTCTGAATGGTCAATTGTGGCAAAACCAAGTCAGCAAAGTCGCAGCTTGGTCGCATTCACGCGCACCTTTCGTGATCGCCGATACGATCGTGTCTTGGGAGCGTGATGTGGTGAATGTGCGCGCTAGCGGCAGATCGCCCGCTCTCCCTCACACTCAACCCTAAGGCCCGGGCCACAGAAAATGTGGCTATCGTCCGTTCGGCAACTGAACTCGTTACGAGTCCGTTGCCAAGTTTTTCCTCGACGACAGGCCGGCTGATTTTTTTCTCCGCAACGATCGATGCCACAGAAATAATCACTCGCCACCTGATAGACACCCCAACGGCATTTTTGACAGCTGCCATCCTTAAATGAGCAAGGATTCGTGGGGTACTCATCCGTAATATCGCCAACAAGATCGCGCGCCTTGGCACCGGTGATCTCTGAATTAGGCGCGAAGAAAAAAGCACCTGGATAAGAACGAGCGCGAGCTGAAGAATCGTAGAGCACCGGTGTTCGCTCATTGATCTTGTTGATGAAGCGCACTTTCCAATTGAGCACACGGCCATTGGCCAGCGTGAGCCACAACTTCGCTTCGCTGCCTTCTTGCGAACTTTGAATCGCCTTGAGTCCACTCATGACGATGGTGGCGGGATTTTCCCATGTGCCCGCACAAGCTTTGCCAGGATGAATCGCCACGATACGAAGTTCACCATCATCATGCGCAGGCACTTTCACCCACAGACAATCTTTACTTAAACCGGCAGGGGCCTCTTCTGTGCGAATGACAGCATAGAGCAGCTGCCAGGTGCCCTCCGGTTTTTTGATCACATCGTTATTTTGGTAACCTTCATGGCGCTCGACCACTTCGCTAACGGTAAACCAGCGTTTACTCCAATCGTCACCTTCATCGGCCCTTGCGAACAGAGGAAGCAGCAGCAACAACCACTTCATGGGAAGACCTCCCGATAACAGCGAAAGCCACGGGAAAGGGCACGCTCTCCACGACGACCGAGTTGATGGCCATCATCATTGGCCGGGAGTCGGCGTGAAGAAAGACGCATGACAAGTTGAGGTTCGATGGGATTGCGAAAGATTTCAGCTTCACCACCGAGCACATGAAACATTCCAGACCAGGCCACATTATCAGTGTTGTGCGGTTGATAAACCGCCACTTTGTCACAGCCGGCGACAAAAGCGAGAGAACAGTCACTGGCCGTCGGTTGCCAGTTAGGGTCTTGCACGGCTTTTTCAAAAAACGTCCCACGACGATCCCGCGTCCAGGGCAACCAAGGCTTGGTAATAAATTCTGGTGTAGGACGTTTGAGATCGGCCGGCGTCATCGTGGCCGCATCAAAAATAGCCGCTTCCATGCGACGGGCGCCACGCCAAGCGCAGTAGGCCTCCTGCTCCTTCACGCTCAACTCTAATGAGGGAAGAGCGAGTTCATTGGAGGGCGCAGGTTTTTTATTCCAAAGTTCAACATCTGCTTTCGAGACTAGAAATTTATCCACGAAGATCTTGCGACCAATCGTGTCCCACATCATCTCGCCAGGATTGTTGTGGCGCTCGGGCCGTGGCCCATAGGAATAAACTCGTTCAGGAAGAAAAGTATCACGACAGGTATCTTCTAAAATCATCGGCCAATGACCGAGACCTTTGACCTCCACATCAATCAAGGCACCCGCAATAGGAAGGTCGGCGCGGCCTAATTCTGAGCGGGTGACCCATTGAACATGCCCTTCAGGAAAACTCTTCCGCAGGCGTACTTCATATTTTTTGTCTCCCAGCGTGACACTCAGGAATCCGGGAACACCCGCCTCCCCTCGTGCCCAACATTCCAAGTAACGCGGTTGGCATTTGAGAAAGGCCGGCGCGATGTGCGGGGAGAAGGGCAAATTCCCGCATGCCCACGAGGCTTTTTTGAATTTTCCATCGCGGTCACCCTCTTGCCAGCGATCTAGTAAGGCCGGCATGGCCGAGAGAACCACTTCCGTCATGCGATCTTCCTCATTCCCCAATTCCACAAGCGAGGAGCCTCGCTGCCAGAGGAAGAAGGTCAAAAACGCCAATACCATTCCAGAGAGGAGTGCCAGCGTGATTTTTGTTATACTAGGAGGAAGTTTAGGGCCTTTACTCACACAGGACTGCCATATGAAATGGATGGAAGAAGTAAACAAAGAGCACGGAAAAACAACTTGGGTTCGCTCATTTGATGAGTATATGAAAATCTTCGAGAAAGAGCCAACTCGAGAAGCACGCACGACCTCACTTTATCTCAAAGACATGTTTGATTACTTCGGCCGCTCACCGCAAGGCGGTTTTAATCTCTTCACTCGTGAGCATTCTGACTCGCCACCGGTTCACGGCCAGGTTCATGTCCAACAAAGAGTTTACCAGGCGCTGAATAACTTCATCGAAGAAGGGTTCAACAACAAGTTCCTGCTCCTCGTTGGCCCCAACGGTTCGTCGAAATCCAGCCTCATCAAAAAAATCATGCTCGCCACGGAAGACTATGCCAACACGGACGCCGGTGGTCTGTGGACCTTCAGCTGGATCTTTCCCATCGATACCTTCGTCAAAGGCAGCCTGGGTCTCTCCAGCGCGCCGGGTGATAAGCACCTTACGTCTTATGCCTATCTCGAAGACAAAGACATCAGCGCCATTTTGACCTCTGAATTGAAAGACCATCCGCTCCTTCTCATTCCACAGAAGGCCCGTCACGCGCTCATTAACGATGCACTTAAGAATGAGCCCGCTCGTCTGGAAGCCGTACAAAAATCCTACCTGTGGACTGGCGATCTATCTCAGCGCAATCGCATGGTGTTTGATGCTCTTCTCAAAAACCACAAAGGTAATTACGAAGAAGTTTTCAAATACATCCGCGTCGAGCGCCTCTTTATCAATCGCCGCTACTCGTCGGGTGCGACCACCATTGAACCGCAGCTTCATGTGGATGCACAGATGCAGCAGATCACCATGGATCGCCGTCTCGCCTCTTTGCCACCGTCATTGCAGTCGTTGAATCTTTTCAACATGAACGGCGAAGTGGTGCACGCAAACCGCGGCATCCTCGAGTTCTCTGATCTTTTGAAGCGTCCCCTAGATACCTTCAAGTATCTTTTGATGACCATGGAATCAAAGACCATCAACATCGGCGGGATTCTTACCGAGCTCGACATCTTCTTCATTGGTTCATCGAACGAGATCCATTTCTCGGCTTTCAAACAGCACCCCGACTTCAACAGCTTCAAGGGCCGCTTCACGTTTGTCCGTGTGCCTTACTTAATGAGCTATCGCGATGAAGAAAAAATTTATCAGGGCCAAGTGAAGAACGTAGAAGACAAGGGTCGCTTTGAGCCTCACGCGCTCGAAACTCTGTGTCTGTGGTCAGTCATGAGCCGGATGCGTGCACCATCGGCACGCAATTACCGTGAAGAAAAACTGGGCAAGATTGCAGAGGACATGGATCCTCTCGAGAAATGTTTGTTCTATGCTCACCTTGAAACACCTGACTACCTCGACGGTGAATCAAAACAAATCCTCAAGCTCCATCTTGATGATGTGACTCGCGAATTTGAAAACGACGGCATGTACGAAGGTAAATTCGGTATTTCACCTCGTGAAGTGAAGAATATTATCTATGAGCTAGCCGATCAAAATGCCTGCGTGACCTTTGTAGAAGTGCTGGATGCTTTAAAAGATCTAAGCGAGAAGAAACAAGACTTCGACTTCCTCAATATCACTCCCCAGGGGGACTACCATCACCCACGCCGCCACATCGATTTGATCGAGGACCATGAACTCACACAACTCGATCAAGAAGTTCGCGAATCACTGGGCCTCGTGGATGAACGCAGCTACGATGAGTATCTTTCAAAGTACATCGTTCAAATCAATGCTCTCATCAAAGGTGAGAAGGTGAAGAACAATGTGACAGGCAAATTCGAAACGCCTGACACCTACTTTGTTAAAGAATTTGAGGCCAATGTGGGTCTCTCGGAATCAGCTGAACGTTTTCGTTCTGATTTGATCGCTCGCCTGGGTGCCTATTCACTAGATAACCCGGGACGCGCCATCGTTTACACGGACGTCTTCGATGACATTGTTCGCCAGCTGCAAGAAAGTTTTCGCAAGGAGCAGGCGAAGCAGATCGCACGCGTCAGCAAGGGTCTTGTGCTTTACCTCGACGAGATGCGCGGTGGACATAAGTCTAGCTCACTGAATCAAGAGAATCGCCAACTCATCGATAACATCCTTTTGGGGATGAAGAAGTATGGCTATTCCTCAGACGGTGCGATGACATTGCTGCAACATCTGTTGAAGAAGCGCTATGATTCTGTCTGATGAATCAGGAAATTAAGAAAAGCTTTCGCGCAGACAAATATGTCGTCGAATACCCAGTAACCCCCGACGATGAGGGCATGAGGCTCGACGCGTTCGTGCATCAGCAGATGCCGACGCTTTCACGTGAATTCATCAAAAAGAAAATTGAAAACGGTGACGTAGAAATCCTTGGCAGAAAATCTCCGCATAAATCGTCAGTTAAGGTTCACACAGGCGAGACTGTTCGGAGCACCACCTACAACACACCCGAGATCGAAGACGAAGAATGGCATGGTAAGCCTCTGGACCTCACCGAACAGCCTGTGGTGGTTTATGAGGATGACGGCATCATCGCCTGTCATAAACCTGCTTTTATGACCACTCATCCTGCTGGCCGACACCTCTTCTACGTCGCGACCACCTACTTCGCTACCATTCACGACAAAGTCATTCATTCCATCCACCGTCTCGATCGTGAGACCAGCGGTCTACTCCTCTTAGGTAAAGACTCCGCTGCCGCCAATCGCGTCAGTACGATGTTTGAGAATGATCAGGTCCGGAAGTGTTATTTCTTTATTGCCCACATCCGCCCCAACGCACGCCCCATGCCCTTTACCGCGACGGAGCCCATGGGCCCGCGGCCTGGTATTCCTCGTGGGATGCACATGTGTAACTCGCTTGAAAGCAAAGAAGCCGAGACGAGCTTTGAATTGCTGCTAGAGAAGAATGGCTATGCCTTGGCGTTGGCCTTTCCCAAATCTGGACGCCAGCACCAAATTCGCCTCCATGCCGCCGAACATGGCTATCCACTCTTAGGAGATAAACTCTATAACGGTGATCCTTCGATCTTCATGCGTTTCAAAGACAAAGAGGCGACACCGGAAGACCATGACCTCATGCAGATTCCTCGTCAGGCGCTTCATGCGCTGGCCTTGAAACTGCCTTATCCGCATGAAAATAAAATGAGTCTTTACCGAGCTCCGATCGGCAACGATCTCAAGGAATGGATAAAGAAAGAGCTCGGCTTAGATATTAAACAAGTTGAAGACCTGATCGAAGAGCGACTGAAGCTGTGGGCCTAATGAGAGATTTACGTCTGTAGTCCTCGCAAGTAGTTCAACACGCCACTGGGCCCATCGTTTTCCACACCCGTCATGATCGTTTTTGGTTTGTAGTCGAGACGATTCAGACAGTGACGAATGTTGGCCACGCCGACGCTATTCTCGAAGTATTGGAACATGCTTTGGTCATTCGGTGCATCTCCAAAGAACACCGCTTCAGATTCATGGACATCCGTGCGGAATTTTTCGAGATAGGCACGGACACCATTATACTTTGAGATATCGCCCACCCAGTAATTGATGTGCACATTGGATTTCGAGTAGTGAACCTTGCGTGTTTTCAAAAACTGCAGAACCTGCTGAATGTCTTCGTCCTGCATGAACTCAAACTCAATGGCGCGATCGGTTTTGCGACCAAAGGAATCCACCGACAGTGGACACTTTGGAAAAAGGCGCACCAATTCCTCAGTGACACTTTCCAGTGCCTGCACCTCACCTTGATCAATCAACACGTGCTCATCGATGTCGTTGCGCTTGTTGCGCGTGAGGATCACTCCCCCGCCTTCCATGATCACTGCGTTCATCTGGGGAAAGTGGGTGAGCAAAAAATGACCCCACGAGAGTGAGCGACCGGAGACCACGACCAGCTCCTGTCCCCGGACCGTGAGGTGATCGAGGATGTCGAAAAACGTGCGGGTCAGGGCACGATTCTCTAAGGTAAGGGTCCCGTCGAAGTCAGAAAACGCGATTTTTAGTGTCATGGGATTGATTTTATCATTCTGTGGGATTCATGGGAGCCAAATCTCTTGACCAAACGCGGCGCGACACGTTAAAAATGAACCTCTTTGTGGTGGCCGTAGTTCAGTTGGTAGAGCGCCAGATTGTGATTCTGGTTGTCGTGGGTTCGAGCCCCATCGGTCACCCCACTTTAGAAATAATGAGGGCCTGCGTAAGCGGGCCCTTTTTATTTTAAACACATCAAAAAGCATCTCCTACTAACTTATTAGTAGACATCTACTAAGTTCTTAGTAGACTCGGGTTATGAAAAAGAAAACCAAAATTGATAAGCCCCTGACTGAAGCCGAACTTCCTCTCATGACCGCGGTGTGGGCGCTAGGCCCCTGCACAGTCAAAGAAGTGCAGACAGAAGTCTCTAAGGAAAAAGACCTCGCCTACACCTCTGTAGCGACCATCATGAAAATCTTAGAAACCAAGGGGTACTTGAAGAGCTTCAAGACGGATAAGGCGCACACTTACGAAGCCCTCATCACCAAAGATGACTACGAGGCCCAGAGCCTCGGACATCTTGCTGACAACTTGTTCGCTGGCGATCACTCGATGATGGTCATGCGGCTCTTGAACGATTCGCATCTTTCCAAGAAAGATCTTGAGGCCATCCGCTCTGTATTGAACTCAAGGCTTTCAACATGAATTTGTTCATTCAGATCAACATTGTGTTGGCGGTTGCGGGGGTGTTGTTTGCGGCCTCTGAAAAAGTGCTCTCTCTTTGTCGCGTTCGCATGGGCTACATTAAGATCCTGCGATTTGCCCAAGTTCTCTTTGTGGCCGCTTTGCTTGTTCCGTTGCTGCTACGAGCGATTCCATCTAAATCAATGAGTGGCGTTCAGTCGGCAACCTTCCAGGCCTATTCGGAAGGAATGGTGGCCCCGCTCACCGCTAAAAAGATCTCCCCCGCCCCGGTTGCGGTCATTCCAACTGTTCGTGAAATTGAATTCACTCCCAACTATAGTTTGATTCTTTTGTGGCTTTGGATTTTGGGATGTGGCTACTTCCTGGTTCGTTTCGCAATGAACTACATGAAAGTAAAGCGCATCCTGTATGCGGCGTCACCTCTTCGCCAGAATGGACGCATCAAAATTGTGGCGTCAGGAGAAGTGTTCGTCCCATTCTCAGTCTGGCTAAATGGCGGGATGTGGATCGTGATTCCGGAGTCACTCCTCTTAGACAAAAAAGACCTCGACCTCGCTATCAAGCACGAAATGCAACATCACAGGCAGGGAGACACCTGGTGGACCATGCTCATGGAAGGCCTCAGCTGTTTCTTCTTTTTTAATCCTGCGATGTATTTGTGGAAAAACATCATCACTGAATACCAAGAGTTCTCTTGTGACGAATCTTTGACCGGCCAGAAGAAGATTTCATCACAGGATTACGGCAGTTGCCTTTTAAGAGTGGCAGAGGCAGCACTCGAGCATCGCGAAATGTATGTCGGTACAACATCCATGGCTGCGATCATCAAGGACTCAAATTATTTCAAAAAGTTTCTTATGAGGAGAATCGAAATGATCACGGAAGAAAAATCGTACCGAAGAAATTGGATCGCCATCGCTGCCGGAAGTGTGATGGTTGTCGTGTCTCTCACTGCGGCTATCGCAGCTGAAAAGCTCGTGAGAGGCAGCATCAATCCGGGTGTGGTTGAGGTTGATAAAGATGTGCAGAAGATTGCCGATGATGTTCTTTCACGCTCATTGAAGCAGATGAAGGCCACAGCGGGATTCATCATTGTGGCCGAACCTTCGACTGGGCGAATCTTGGCCGTATCCAATATGGATTTGAAGAAAAAACGTCAGGGCCAATGGGTCTTGAATGAATTGATGGAAACCGCCTCTATTGCAAAGCCCCTCGTGGTCGCGGAAGCCTTTGAAGAAGGGAAAACCGACCTCACAACAAAACATAACTGTGAGAACGGGAAATACAACTACAACGGAACCGTTTACCGAGACTGGAAAGCTGAGGGTTGGTCATCGCTGACAACTTCAGAAGCTATCGAACTTTCGAGCAACGTCTGTGCCATTAAGATCGGCGAACAGCTGGGCGAAGCGGGCATTGAAACGATGCTAGATAAGTTTGGGTTTGGAGCAGGTGGGACAGCACAACACTTCCCTCAGGCGCGTCCGGGTGAAAGACCTGTCAAAGGGCCTCAGCTCATTCCGCAGGTGACCTCAGGATTCGGTTTCAAAAGTTCTGCACTTGAAATCGTTCAGGCCTACGGAGCGCTGGTGAATGGCGGCACTCTGATGGAGCCGGTAGCACATGACGGTAAAACGAAGAGCATCAGAAGAGTTCTCTCTCCTGAAAACTCGGACAAGATGCGGACTCTCTTGCAAAACGCTGTTCTCCAGGGAACTGGCAAAAAAGCGCTGAGTAATAGCTACTCCACAGCAGGTAAAACTGCGTCGGCACTCATGAACGATTTCATGAACATCGAATGGTACGGCACGAAGAAGGCGGCGAACTACGCAGGTTTCATTGGCTTTGCTCCGGTGAACAAACCGGCCATTGAAGTTTATGTCGGCATTATTAATCCGAATACAGATGGCACCGGTGCTCATGGCGGTGGCCATGCCGCGCCCGTCTTCAAAGAAGTTATCGAAAATGTTCTGACGCATTTAAAAGTGGCCCCCGACAAGATCTAAATGTTTGAGCGTAGCTACCTACAAATCGTAGCTACGCCTTAACACCTATTTTATGAAATTTATTATTTTGGCCATTCTCATTTCCACCATCACACCCCATTCCATTTCAGCCGAATGGACTCCTGTTCCTATCGTCGGTGTTAACATGGAATGTTTTGAGGAGAAGCTCCCGATTGAATGGTCATTTTGTATAAATAAGACTCCCCATTCTTCTAACAAAAATCTCATCTATCATTTTCACGGAAGAAATGGTGACGCTACCTGGTGGAATGACATGACCTATTACACAGGCAAAGTGCACTCGACTTGGTTGCTCAGAAACGAACAACCTCCGACCGTTGTTTCAATTTCATTCGGGAAACTTTGGCTCTTAATTGATAACCAAAACGACATTGGTAACCTGTATCGTTTTTTCTTTGGTCACGTCATGAAGCGAGTTGAGCAAGAACTGAATCAACCCATTGAACGACGTCTGGCCGTTGGCGAATCGATGGGAGGCGTTAACGTACTCATCTTGGCCTTAAAATCGAAAGGCACTTTTTCTAAGGTGGCCTCACTTTGCCCGGTGCTTCCTCCCGTTTCTCCCTTTGCGCCACTTAAAGAACTCTACGACTACGTTGTACGTTCTAGCATGAGCCTGAAGCGAGCTTTCATGGTCTATTGGTTTTCGAAGATCTTTTATCCCAGCCGTGAAATCTGGGAAGAGAATGATCCCCTTTACCTCTCTAGATCCTTTGATCCAAATAATGCACCTTCGCTCTATCTGAGTTGTGGCGAGAAAGACGAGTGGGGTTGCTTAGAAGGTTCTACCCAATTTGTAACGAACATACGGAAAACTGGTGGTAAAATTGAATGGCATCAACGGCCAGGTGGTCACTGCGATGTTGACGTAGAGTCACTGGCGACTTTTCTCAGTGGTTCAAAATAGAGGTAGAGAAGCATGATTTCTATTGATCGCAGCGATTGGCTCAAGGACGTCTTTGCCCGAGTCCTTAACCAGCAAGACATCATCCGCCAACCCCTCACCACCTACCCTGGGTTAACAGATAAAGAAAAAGATCAGCTACGTCAGACGCAGGTCTTTGACGGTGAGCTTGTCCAAGTCCTGGGTGTTCATGAAGATTTTAGTCTCGTGAGAAAGTATGAAGGCACATTGGGATGGATGCCCTCCAAGCACTTGGTCGCCTCTGCTCTCTCAAAATTTGAGTCCCCTCAATACCATGCTCAATCGGCGTCAGAATTCTTGGCCTCATGGAAAGGAACAATCTATGAGTTCGGAGGTCTTTCAAGAGAAGGAATCGATTGCTCTGGTTTTACTCAGCTTTACTACCTGCATGTTCACGGCTCGGTGTTGCCTAAGAATTCGAGAGATCAGCGAAAACTTGGCATTCAAGGTTCAATGGATGACCTTAAAGACCATGACTTGATTTTCTGCCGACCGCTGTCAGATCTCGCGTCCCATCATGTTGTCTTGGTCTATGCCGGCCAACTATGGCACTCCCGACGAAAAGGCGGAGTTGTATGCCAATCGATCCAAGATTTTTTGAAAGAGTTTCAAGTCGAAGATGTCAGAAGACTTACTTCGCTAACTCATCAATCACAAACCAAAGCTTAATCATCGCTTCGTTCTTAGATCTGAAACTTGCATAGGAGCTTTGCTTCGATTCATCGGCAATGTGATGGGCAAAAACTAACTTGCGCGGGCCTTTCTCAATCCAGCCCACAAACCATCCTTGCTGAAACTCTCCCTTGTGACGACCGTTGCCGGTTTTACCGTACAAATCCCAACCGCCTGGAAGCTGCTGGATGTAGAGAATGCTCTTGGTCTTCTCGTAGGCTTTTTTACTGACGGACAATTTTTGATCTAACATTTTCTGGAGAAATTGAATTTGTTCGTCGGCGGTAATTTGAAGAGAACTATTCAACCAGGATTGGGTAAGACCGCCTGAAACATCTTTGTTTCCATAGCCGAAGTCGTTGACGTACTTACGGAATTTTTCCATCCCCAATTCTTTTGTCATCACCTGCGAGAACCACACGCAACTATCTCTCATCCACTCTTGGGCATTGTGGTCACCTTTGCAGACATTGATGTTGTGCGAGTATTCCTTCTTGAATGGGAAAGAAGGGTTCGTTTCAGACTTCAGAATCCCGGAATCAAATCCCATCAGGCTGAGAGGGATTTTGAATGTTGAATTGGGCGCATAGGCGGTTTGGCACTCACCTTCGCTCTTAAGAAGTTTGTCCTTCTCTTTCACGATGAAGCAATCTTTTGCCTGAGCGCTCATGCTTAAACTCAAGACAATCAACACCATCGCTACTAAATGCTTCATATAACCTTTTGGTTTTAAGATCTCGATCATATTACTTTTATTGGCCTAAAATTCCAGGACATAATTCCTTGCTGCCATGGGATATATCACTTTGAGAGCTGAAATATTGGGTGCTAGCATTTCATTATGAAACCTTGGCTTCTTTCAATTTGCGTATTCGTTGGTGCTCTCGTTGTCGTCGAATTTACTCTCGGTGCAATTTTTGCTTTTAATATTGGTCGTTGGCATTCTGCGAGTGCGCTGACTGAGATTTTTTATGGCCGCCCATCCAATAAAGAAAAGGCCCTTGAAAATTGCAAAGAAATCAAAGACCTTTGGACCCCATCCCCCCTTCTGGGTTACGTTCGTTCAGGCGTCTGTCCGCACACACCAGTGAAATCTAATTCTTTGGGTTTTGTCGGCGAAGAACCTCCTGTCCGCAATGATTCAAAAATATTTCATATCCTACTCACGGGCGGCTCGGTGGCCGAACGGATGGGGCTTTTACGCGAGGGCAATCTTCCCTACCTCGAAGCAAAGCTCAATCAGAACTACCATCCACCCAGCGGAGAGCTCTTCAAAATTGTCATTGGGGCGATTGCAGATTATCGGCTACCTCAACAGATCAGCATCGCTATGTTCCATCAACAGGTTGTTGATGGTTGGATTGATGTGAGTGGCTTCAACGAACTCAGTAATTATAGATTTAATCGCCGTCTCGAATTTCCTTCAGTGCTTTATCAACGAGCTTTGGGTGATGGGGTCTTGGTGAAACATGCCCAAGAGATCGATGAGATTCGCGCCAATATCTTGAAGTCTCCATGGCGTCATAGCTTCATCGCACTGAAAGTCCTTAGCTATCAAATGTACCTCAAGACGCATAATCGAGAGTTTGTGGGGAAGGCGTGGCAACCTGAGACACTCAAATACCAAAATGGTCTCCCTGAAGCAGAACAGTTCAAGAGCAATCTCAACCAGCATCAGGGCTATCTAAGACTCATGGCTTCTCAATGCAAAACTTTGGGATGGCCTTGTGCCTTTTTCATCCAACCAATTCCTCATTGCGACAAACCGATTCATCCCAAAGAACTCTCTGGCGTGAGTGATCAAAAAGATAAGTATTGTGCCGACTACCGTCGTATGGAAGCGAAGCTCCTCGCAACGGGCTCAGCTCATTCCCTTCTGAAAATCTTTTCGAAATCGCCTGAGCATATTTATGAAGACGATTGTCATATGAATGACCCCAATCCCTATCAGGCCGGCCCAGGTAGCGTGATTCTGGTGAACACGATCGTCAAAACGATCGGTCAGTCTTGGAAGTTGAGATCGCGTCGATGACGCACTTGCACTTTTAACCTAATCTAATCTCAAGAGCGCATATGAGACAGGACAGACTCTTTCAGAGTGGTAGAATCTCTGAAATTGGACGAAGGAAAGTACATGGATTTCAACCTTAAAGGTTTGTCTCACAAAGCCGAATCTAGGCCAGAGCCAACTCCTGACATTGCGGACGCAAAGCATAAAGCAATGATGGATGCTATCGCCAAATACGCTCGCCCTTTTGAGCAAAGAAACGTCTCACCCGTCTACATCGACTACAAAACTCGCAAAACAAAACTCGTCATGGTTCTTTGCCCGGAGTGGGCCCCTCAGTTTCCACCTTACAATCTCGCTCTCTTGAGCGCTGTGGCCAAGACGGCAGGTTACGAAACGCACATTATGGATCTTAACGTGATCGCCTACAAGGCCTTTACGCAAGACTGGTGGCCTAATAATAAAATTCCTTTTCGTCTCTGGGACCCAGCTTCAAGTTGGCACTGGCTAGGTGAAACATATCTTCGCGATATTCACCCTCTACTTGAGCCGATCCTCAGCAAGGCTGTTGATGACATCGTTGAAAAAAATCCACAGGTCGTGGGTTTCACGATGTACTACATCAGTGAAGAACCCACCAAGTGGATGGCACAAGAACTCAAGCGCCGACTTCCCCATGTCAAAATTGCTGTCGGCGGAAGTAACGTGCAGAAGAGTTGGTTTAACATCCAGCCTTACTACGACTACGTCGTGAATGGTGAGGGTGAGAATGCGATCCTTGAGATCCTAGAAGAAGTTGAGAATGGTGTTCAGCGAACTGAAACTCTCCATATCGTTCAACCGCAAGAACAACGCATCAGCATTAATAATCTGCCTTTGCCCGATTATGAGAGCATCGATTTCTCAAATTACGAAATGCCTAATGGCGTGAACAGTCAGTTCAGTCGTGGCTGTACCGCCAAATGTACGTTCTGCGAGGAAACGCATTTCTGGAAGTACCGCCAGCGCAAGGCGGTTGATGCGTTAGGTGAGATCGAGTGGCTCTATTACAATAAAGGCACCGACGTTATTTGGTTCATCGACAGTTTGGTCAACGGTGACCTGAAAGAACTGCGTGCCTTCTGCAAAGGCGTCGCCGCAAAGGATTTGAAAATCCACTGGACCGGCTACTCACGTTGCGATGGACGCATGGACCTTGAGTACTACAAAGACCTTAAGGCCGGTGGTTGCATCATGCTGAACTACGGCATTGAATCAGGCAGCCAACGGGTCCTCGACGATATGGCCAAAGGCGTGACGGTTGCTGAGATGGAGCAAAATTTCCGCGACGGTAAAGAGGTGGGCATCTTTGCTGCGACCAACTGGATCGTGGGTTTCCCCTCTGAAAGACTGCAAGACTTCTCAGAGAGCATGACGTTTCTCTGGCGTATGAGAAATATGAACATTAACAGTATTGGTGCTGGTGTTGGGATGGCCGTCGGGCCAGAGACCATCGTTGGACAAAATACTGAGAAGTTTAATGTCAGCGCGCAGAAGTACCAAGGCCACTGGATCACCAAAGATCTGACTATGGGTGGCACCCATGTCATGACTCGTGTGAAGACCTTTGCCATTTTCCTCGATCTCATGCGTGAATGCACTGAGCTTGAATTTGGTTACCCCATTCGTGAATCACTCGCTCGTGAGCACTATGTGATCAAGCTGGATAATCCGAAAACCATTCACGAAATTGAATACGAGCAGTTTGATTTCAACATTATCAAAACCAACCTGAATCCCTTCGCTGATACTCTGGTCAACGAGATGTGGCCGTTCTTTAGAATGCTATGGCGCATACGTGGTGGATACAGTGCGCTCATCAAGTTCAACCCTGAGATCGATCTCAAAGAATTTGGCAGCCAGTTCGGCCCAGGGATGTACAACGCCGTGTTTGATTTCAAGATTGATGATGCGGGTAACTGGAAAGCAGATTTTGATTATAAGTTTGAGCAAGTCGACAATCCTTACGACGACAGAGAGAGACCGCCCCACGGACGCAAAGGCCCGTTCTATGCGCAAGACTACAGCCGTATGAAGTCCAACACAGCGGCTCGAGCGAGAAAGCTTGCGAAGCCCCATTGGGGAGATGAAGGTCGATCAGGTGAAGACTTCACGCAATTGCTGGAAGAAGAAAGGATCTTGAACGCTACGATTGATCTTTCTTTCTCGCACCATTACGTCAACACGGGTAAGTGGGAACGATAGCTCTTAATCCAGCGCCTGGAGTGTCTTCCCCGCATTGACCACCTGACGGCTGCGTATGAGTCCATCGAACTCAGGAACATCTGTTCCATTCTCCATGATGAGTTCAATCACTTCTTTGGCGGCAAGACCGCGATTCACACCTCGCACGAGGGCCACCAAACCAGATACCACCGGAGTCGCCATGGATGTACCACTCATGCGATCGTAAACGGCGTGGGTGCTATTGCAATTGGTTGTGCAGTTGCCTGGCACGGTCGACAAAAGGCCTGTGCTATCTCCGCCTGGAGCAGCCACATGAACACTGCGCCCACCGAAGTTTGAATAGGTCGTGAGTTTATTGGCACGATCCACTGAACCCACGGCCATGAGATTGTCGCTCTCAATGCTAGCTGGCCACACTGGCTGATCGTCGTTACAGTCACCAACGCTGTCGTCGCCGCCATTACCGGCCGCCGCCACGATGACAATGTTGCGCTCACGGGCCAAGCCGATATAACCAATGAGTTCGTCGAGTGCTGAACCAAGCTGGGCCGCACCTGAGCCACCGAGAGAAAGATTAATAACATCCGCACCATTTTCTACAGCGTAGAGAATGCCTGCAGCAATACTGGCGAGATCTCCGTTACCACGAGAACCTAAGACTTTTACCGGGAGAATCTTTGCTTGCTGAGCGACTCCACTGAGAGTTCCTGCGGCCAATCCTGCGACGTGTGTACCATGACCATTGTCATCGACTGGATAAGCATCGTGGTTGTAAAAATCCCAGCCAGCGTAATCATCACTGAAGCCGTTGTTGTCTTCATCGCGGCCATTCGCTGCGGCCCCATGGCCATCGCGTGAATTGGTACGGATGTTAGGACTTAAATGCGGATGATTGTAGTGAACACCTGAGTCCACAATGGCGATGGTGATGCCAGAGCCACGTACGCCTGCGGGCAGATTATAAGCATCGATCTGTGTGAGGTAGGGAAAGTAGCTCGTCATCGTTGAGTCACGATACTGAGGTGTCACGCCACCAACGTAAGGAAAGTTGCCTAAGTTGGCTGAAGCGCTGAAACCATTTTCCACGAGATTTTCATAAACTTGGTTGTCTTTGAGTTTTGCTTTTGGAAGTTCGGCTCTGAGATCTTCTGATGGAATGTCGTAGAACTCGATCAAACCCTTCTTCTCATTCAACACGCGATATGAGCCACCGAGTTTTTCTGCCGTGCTGGCGGCCTGCGCCTTCGTCGTACAACTCGCAATGATCCCCGCCTGGGTTTGGTCCTGAGGTGCACCGAATTTTTCGCCGCCCCCCCCACCTTTGCCACAGGCCACTGCGAGTATCAAAATTCCCCAAGACATCCGTTTCATGGGCCCCTACTTTGTATGAGCAAATCCTTTGCTCACGGGGCTTTTTGCAACAAGCGTACCGGCCATCACATGCGATAAATCAATGAGATGGCTTGGAGCAAACTGGCCCCGGGGTCAATATGAGAGGGAAAAAGATCACCGACTACGAATGTCGGGTATCGAATGAAAAGAGATTTAGAACTCTCATCTAGGTCGGTTAAGGCCAGCGTGCGACGATCATCTATGGCCTATTTATTACTCTGCCTCATCTTCTCTCTCGTCTCAAACCAAGCCCATGCCTGGGATTGGAGTGACTTCAAACAAGAAGCGGCCTCACCAGTCACAGACAAGAAAGCTCGCACCATCCTACTCGTTGGAGGTGGGCTTACGCTTGCCTCGATTATTTTTGAAGAAGAGCTGGATCGCTCGCATGATAAAGTCGTTAACAATAAACCACTCGGCGATTTTTCGCTTTATGGTGATATGGCCGGGCAACTCATACCCAACGTGGCCTATGTCATAGG
This sequence comes from Callophyllis flabellulata, assembly GCA_032270525.1. Lineage (NCBI taxonomy): Eukaryota > Rhodophyta > Florideophyceae > Gigartinales > Kallymeniaceae > Callophyllis > Callophyllis flabellulata. The sequence continues at coordinate 79,666 of JAUJPK010077759.1, read as the reverse complement.
TCAATCTGTTGCACACTTGAGTGGACATGAAAGGGCTTCGCTTCGGGCCATCGGAATGTTTAAGGCGACGGCCTATGCTGCGAGTGTGGCCACCGCCTTGAAGTACACTGTTCGCGAACCTCGCCCTAACGAGCACAAAGATAAAAACTCATTTCCGTCAGGCCACTCAACAACAGCTTTTGCTTTCGGAGGCTATGTGATGGCCGAACACGGCTGGAAATGGGGCGTACCGGCCCTCGCTTTAGCAACGTTAACGGGAATAAGTCGTGTAAATGACAATCGTCACCGTGTGCACGATGTTCTTGCTGGAACCACGATTGGTCTTGCTTATGCTTTTGGTATTGCCGGTACTCAGGACTCGCAATCAATCTCTAGCTATCAATGGGTGCCACTCTATGACGTCGATATAAAAGGTATGGCCCTAACGTATATCTACTGAATCTGAATATTACTTCTCGCTTCCATCAGTACCGATGCGAGAAGCAATCTCGATTTCTTTTTTGCGCGTGTTCTTCTTTCTCAAACTTTAGGAGGATACATATCCTCTTCCATACCGAATTCGGCCAAACGCTGACTTGGAAGATACGGCGTATCGATCTTTTCGCCGGTTAATTCGTCTTCCCAATCTTCTTCTTCGCCTTGCGGAGAAGTGTTCTGCTCTTCTTCAAGTTGCTCACCTTCAGTCGGTTGAGTTTCCGGCGGAAGAGAGATCTCCTCGTCTTCACGCTCACTCGGCTTGCCACCTTCTGCTGGTGGATACTTAGGCTTGAGAATATCGTCGGAAGATTCTTGCTTAGGTTGGTTCATGTCATTCTCCTGATTGAGGTTAGTGTTTCAAGCACGTCTCATCATAGAGAATTGAATCGAAATTGAGTCAGAGCTTCATGTGGCCATTGTGGTGATTACTTCAAGAATCCGGTAAGCGCTGGAAACACCTTGCTGACTTTCTTCAAAAGATAATCACCATAGTTACCTTCAAACTGATAGAGATCAGCTTTATCCCAACGCTCCGCCATGCGATCCGGAAGACCACTTAGATTCGGTAAAGATTTTATGGGCGCGCTAAAGCCTGGATCAAAAAAGAATGGGTAGGAGTAGCGCTCACGCCCGGAAGTGTTGCGCACACGATGTGGAGTCGAGCGGTAACGACCTTGCGTAAGATAGTCGAGCATATCCCCAATGTTACAAACGAATGTATTCGGCAGAGGTGGCACAGCAATCCATCCCGACTTGGCATGAACTTCCAGTCCACCGCAATCATCTTGTTTCAAGACAGTCAAAAGACCATAGTCAGTATGAGTGCCCACGCCCCAGGGATGAGTGGCCACGTTCTCTGGCGTTGAAGGCGGGTAATGAAACACACGAAAGAGTAGCGTGGGATCTGCGGTATAGTGTTGCCTGAAGTAATTCTTATCCAACCCTAAGCTTAGTGAGATTAACCCCATCAGCTGATGGCTCAACTTCGTGACCGCCGCCATATACTCCAAAACTGTTTCGCGAAATTCTGGAATGTCTGGAAAGAGATTAGGTCCATGCAATGGACGCGGATCAGTTGAAGATCGTTCATCACCAAAATACAGCCCTTCCTTGAGATCGGGCTTGCCCGAAGTGAGCTCTCCACCCACGGGGAAAAAGCCTCTCCAGGCTTTGCCGCCTTTACTCATGGCAAGCTTCATTTTGGTCGTTTCGTCTTGGGTAAAAAATTGCTGGCTTAAATTTTCTAGACGTTGTTGAAGTTCTAAAGACACACCATGATTCGTAATGCAGAAAAATCCGTGCTCTGCACACGCTCGACCTATCATAGCAGCTGCTGATGGCTCATCTTGAGTTAGGTCAATGACGGGTATCTCCATCACAACTAGCCCAGGATTCCATTCTTATGGGCCCAGTTCACCACCTCAGCAGAATTAGAGGCGCCGAGCTTACGCATAAGATTGGCCTTGTGAGACTTAACGGTATTTTCAGAACAGTCGAGGGTCAAGGCTATCTCTTTATTCGTCTGACCTCTCACAATGAGAGTGATGACTTCTTTCTCTCGGGGGGAGACTTCAGAGAAACTGGACGAATGCTTGGGATTGGCAGCTCCCTGTCCGCGCAGAAGGCGAAAGAGATGTTGGCTAATTTGATGACTAAAAAATCTTTCATCGCGCTTCATGGCATTCAGCGCGCGCATCATCTCATCTAAGCTGTCTGATTTAAGAATATGGCCATCTACGTCGTACTCCACGAGCTGCTGGATCCAGTCATCTTCTACGTTTTGAGAAATAACGATAATTTTACAGGCAATCTCTTCTTCTCTGACAATTTTGATAAGCTCTAGGCCATTCATTCCTGGCATCATAAGATCAACCAGAAGGACGTCAGGAATATTGTTACGCAATAGTACTATGGCCTCTTTACCATCCGCAGCTTCGCCTACGAGTTCAATATCGCCAGAATTTTTGAAAAGAGTCTTGAGGCCTACTCGGTAAACTGGATGGTCATCTGCTAGAAAAACTCTTAACTTTGTCATAGACCATATATTAAGGACAAATTAACTCATATGTCAGCCTGGCCGCAGTTCAATTCTATCCAATGGCTAGCGAGTTTCTTGCTTCTCGTACTATTAATCTATTGTTTCAAGCAGAAGTCACAACGGATCGCTCTTCCTCTTGGCATCTTTTTGGCGCTCACACTCACCTGGAGCTTGTGCGCTGCCTTACTCCCCTTTGCTCTCACTCTCGAAGATAAGATCTTCTTGAACCGCATTAAAATGGTGGGGGCTTCACTCGTATCCTTGAGCATCTGCTGGCTGTCAGTCGCCATTCATGGGCAGCTCAGAATCCCAAGATGGGTATGGTTCGTCGCATCAGCTGTGAATGTGATCTCTGTCGTCATCGTCGTCAGCCCCTTTCACTTTCTTCTCATCAAAGACTACTCCATTCGAAAATTCGTGGATGGGGAACTCCTCACTTATGCGAACGGCGTTTGGTTCCCGATTCACAGTTTAATGGCACGACTCCTTCTGCTCACTGCTTTCTTTTTCCTATGGCAAGGAATGAAGTCCTTGCACCCGTTTCACAAAACGCGAAACAAACTGATCATGATTAGCATTTTGGTACCTTCAATTCTGGACACGCTCGCCGTTTACTTTTATCCCGAGCTTCGATTCTTACAAGTTGTTCCTACGGCCCTGGCCTTTTCATCGGTAGTTTTAGTTTACGCTGTGTTCGGGCACAGGGCCCTCGAAGTCATTCCCTTTGCTCGCGCAAAGATCATTGAGCATATGACGGATCCCTGTACCATGTGGGACGAGCGTGGCCACTTGATGGATTACAATCCTGCCGCGGCTCATGCACTCCAACTCAATAGCCAGCACATCGGCAATCACGTTCAGGCACTCACGCATCTTCCGCTCGAACTCCGCTCGCACTATCCCTGGTCTACGAACTTCGAATTCGAGACACACTCGAATTGCTATCTCGTAGAGAATCGCGCCATCCTCAATCAGCAAGGCACTAACATTGGATCGACTCTCCTTTTTAAAGATGTGAGCGGACAAAAAAGATTGGAGCGTGAACTTCGCAGTCTTAACCAAGTAAAGACCACCTTCATGGGGATTCTTGCCCATGATTTGTCGGGAAACATTGCCAACATCGCGCATGCCTCTGAGATCCTGATGCGCGATCACGATAAGATGCCGCTAGCAGACCGAACGGCGATGCTCGAGTCCATTCACAATGGCACTCGGGACGTGAACGATTTCATCATGCAGTTGAGTGAGTGGGCACGGACACAATTCCATTCGCTTAAGGTCGAAAGAACGTCCCTCAATGTTCGCGGGACGGTCATGAAAGTGGCAGATTATCTGCGACCACTTATGATTGAAAAAAGTCTAAGCCTTAAATGCAACATCCTCGAGAGCACATGGGCTTCTGCTGATCCCCGCATGATTGAAACAGTGGTGCGCAACTTGCTTGCGAACGCCATCAAGTTTAGCCCCGCTGAAACGGAGATCCAGATCAACGTAACTGACAATGGTCACACGCTGAAGTTTTCAGTTATTGACCAAGGTAAGGGCCTTGAGGTTGAACGCCTCAATGCATTTTTCAAAGACACCACTGCGCAAATCTCTACCGCAAGCTTTGGCTCGCAAGGTCTAGGGCTGCTCCTGTGTCGCAGCTTCATCCGCTTGCACCAAAGTACGATCTGGGCAGAAAAAATGAACGATGGATCAAGTGCAATCCATTTCCACCTTGATAAGGAGAAGGCCGTATGAAAATTCTTGTGATCGGTGGTACTCGTTTCTTTGGAAAACGTCTCGTGCATGATCTGATTAAAAAAGGTCACCACGTCACCATTCTCACCCGCGGCAACACCTCCGATGATTTTGGCGCTTCAGTTCAACGCCTTAAGGGTGATCGCACAGACGCGCAACAGCTGCGCACTCTCATTAATGAAAACTATGACAGTGTCGTCGATCAAATGTGTATGACGGCAGCTGACGCACACGCCTCCATAGAGGCTTTCAAGGGACGCATCGGTCAATATGTCATGACGTCAACTCTCTCGGTGTACGATGCGGAGGCAGCGCTCTTAGAAACTGATTGGATGGCGGAAGACTACAAAGCGGGCGAAGCCAGCCATCCCTACCAAGAAGGCAAACGTGCGGCCGAGCATGCTTTTCTCTCAGCTCCCTTTCCCGTGGCACGTATGCGGATCCCTATCGTGCTTGGCACCGATGATTACACACGACGTCTCCACATGCACATAGAGCACGTGGCACAACGTAAGGCGCTCTCCTTCCCTAATTTAGTCGCGGAATTCTCTTATGTGCGCGCGGAAGACGCGGCAGGGGCCTTGCAGTGGATGGTCGAAAGCGGACAAAAAGATGTTTTTAACATCAGTGCTGAGGATAATTGGTCTAACCGAGAGTTGATGTCACAGATTGAAAATGTGGTAGGAAAAAAGGCGCTGTTTGCTGAAGACGGTACGCCGTCACCGTTTGGCATTGAACGGGACTACTATATGGATGTGAACAAAGCAGCCAAAGCAGGATTTAAGGCACAAGACCTTACGCTCTGGCTGCCGGAACTAATTTATAAGTTATCCCACTTAAAGCCCTCGATCTCGAGAGCATGATCGGCCAGTGACGTGATGAGATCGTCGTCATTGTCATCGATCTTACCAAAGTTGCCTTTAATACGACGACGGGTCTGACCGGCGAACACATTCAAGATTTCGATTTCTTTCGCAGCACCTTCAAGGCCGTTGTCTTCAATCGACGTGTTCACACGGCTGAGAACACAGCCGAGCACGTAGAGGTCGATGATGATGTCAGCGAGGCGCTTGGTCGCGAACTGTTTGTTGATGATGTCTTTACCGTGCTTGCGCAAGAGGCGATCCGCTGCTGCGGCCAAGTCACGAGTGGCGTCTTCGAAGATGGCCGCCTGTTCTTTCAAGGCGGGGTTGAGTTTCGTGAATTTTTTCTTCGCGCCGCCAATACCTGTGGCGCTGGTAAGACGTTTTTTTGCGTAGTCTGACATCACCCCGAAGCCTTTAATCGGATCCGAGAAAATACCTTCCACTGATTTCGCAACGTCTTTAAGCTGTTTGCCCACATCGTTCATCGCCGTGAGCGCGATGAAGAGACGGAGGATGTCATTGGTTCCTTCGAAGATGCGATTGATGCGGCAGTTACGCACGATGCGCTCGTAGGGGAACTCACACATGTAGCCGTTACCACCGGCGACCTGCAACGCCTCGTCGGCCGTGCGCCAGAGACATTCTGTGGCGAAGACTTTACTGATGGCGGCTTCTACTGCGTAGTCTTCGTAGCCTTGATCCACGAGACCAGCGACCATGTTCACCACCGCTTCCGTGGCGTAACACTCGACGACCATGTGACCAATTTTTTGTTTGATCAAACCAAATTCAGCGATGGGCTTATCGAACTGCGTGCGCTGCTTGGCCTGTTTGGTCGACATCTCGATCAGCGATTTCATGCTGCCGATTGATCCGCCACCGAGACCTGTACGTCCACTGTTGAGAATCTTCATGGCGACTTTGAAACCTTTGCCGACATCGCCGAGAACGTTGGCCGCCGGTACGCGCACTTGATCCAAATCCACTGTTGTCGTCGAGCTGGCACGCAGACCCATTTTGTCTTCGTGCGGCCCGGTCGAGACGCCTTTCATATCGCGTGTGACGATGAAGGCCGTGATCTGACCGCCTTCAGTGTCGGTCTTAGCGAAGACAGTGAAGAAATCGGCGATACCGCCGTTGGTGATCCAAAGCTTGCTGCCGGTGATGATCCAATCATCACCGTCTTTCACGGCCTTCGTACGAAGAGCAGCAGCGTCGGAGCCAGCACCAGGTTCAGTGAGGCAGAAAGCTGCGATCATTTCGCCGGTGGCGAGTTTTGGAGCATACTTGGCTTTTTGTTCAGGTGTTCCGAAGAGGACAAGACCGCGCATACCGATGGAGCTGTGAGCACCCGCTGTAATGGCGACCGAACCATCGTGTTTCGCGAGAGCTTGGAGTGTGCGTGAGTAAGATGTGCTATTCATCCCAATCCCACCGTGCTCTTCAGGGATGATCAAACTAAAGAGACCTAGTTGGCGCATCTCTTCGAGCATCGACTCTGGAAGTTCACCTTCCCGATCCCACTTACGGAATTCGGCATCACGGCCTTTGAGTGTCGAATCGACAGAATCGATCACGCTACGAAGGATTTCTTTCTCTTCGTCTTTGAGTTTTGGGTAAGGGATAATGACATTCTCTTCGATGTCACCCATGCATAATGAACGGACAAAACTGGTCTGATTTTCCATAGCGCCTCACAGGGGAATTTGATTCCCCTATGATGCCACGACTTCAGATTAAATCCACGTCTTCAGAGCTAGAAAACAGGTGATCGCCGATAAAATAACGGTCAGCGGCAACCCAATTTTAAGGAAATCGGCAAAGCGATAGCCTCCCGGGCTAAGGATGAGCAAATTGCCATGGTGTCCAATCGGCGTCAGGAATGAAGCCACCGCTCCCATAGTGACGCAAATGACCGCGGCCGTGGGAGAGATAGACGCCCCTTTAGCAAAAGCCACTGCAATGGGGGCCAGCAACACGGTCGTGGCCGCATCGGAGAGAATCTGTGTGAGTAGCGCCGAAATCCAGAAGAACACTAAGAGCATGGCGATCGGTTCCCAGCCTCCGGTGTAATTGAGAATCTGCTTCGCCAAGAGTTTATCCACTCCGGTACGTTCCATCGCCATCCCCAGAGGAATGACCCCTGCGATCATGACGTAAATTTTGAGCTCAATAGAAGCATAGGCCTGCTCAACGTCGACACACTTAGTGAGAATCATTCCCACGGCCCCGGCGACGAAGGCCAGGTAAGCCGGGAGTAAACCCGTGGCCGCTGCACCAATGGAGGCCAGCATGATGAGCGCAGAAACTTTGCTCTTACTACGTTTTTTTGACGTGCCGTAGAAAGGGAGGAACATCAAAAAGCCGCGATGGAGTGTCAGGCTGTTAAGCTTTTCTTCCGGTCCCCACAGCACCAGCATGTCGCCCGGCTGAAGAATCACATCAGCGATTCCACTGGAAATCCACCCCGACTTACGCCACACGCCCACAGCTACGACGCCAAACATTTTGTAAAAATTGATCTGAGCGATGGTACGGTTCGCAAATTCAGAACGTGGAGAGATGACGGCTTTGAGCAATCGACGTTCTTCACCGGCCAAACTGGTTTGAACTTCTTTGTTGTCGCCGTATTTTTGTAACGCCTTGAGAACCAATCCTTGCTTGCCATCAAACGAGATCAGCTCATCTGCATTGGTTTTGATGATAAAGATATCGCTCTCTTCTAGAATTGCCTCGAAGTCCTTGTTACCTTGAAAGGTCTCTTTTCTGATCCAACCTTGTAACGTGAAGTTCTTGGACGTCGCATCCTGCAGTTCTTTTAGTGTCTTACCAATCCAATTACTCTTGGCAGGAATGATGAGCTCAGTGGTGATGTCTGTGAGCTTGAAGTTTTTGAGCGATTCATCATCGCCCGATTTTTTTGGAAGGATCCACTTCATAAGGGCGCAAAACACAATACCCGCGAGAACCAGCGGTCCACCAATCTGACCTACTTCGAAGAGTCCCAGGGCGGGTTCACCTGCACGTTTAAGGATGTTGTTCGCGAGCAAGAAGGCAGGCGCACCAATCAAGGTCAACGTTGTTCCAAGTGAAGCCGCCGTGGCCATGGGAATAAGCAAGCGAGAAGCATGGAGCCCCTCTTCGTCTTTGCAGATCTTCATAACAATCGGAAGCATCATCGCCGTCACCATCAAGTGATGGGTGAAAGCTGACATGATCGCCACGGCCAACATGATCACGATGATGGCACGGAATTCACTTTTGCCAGAAAGCTTTGTCACCCAACCGCCAATAACATCCGTTACTCCGGTTTGTGACAGACCTGCTGAGAGCACAAAAACCGCGGCGACGATAATGGCCGGTTCGCTGGAGAAGCCGGCGAAGGCTTCTTTAACGTCGAGTAGGCCTGTCAAAGCCAGCGCGAGGATGATGAGCATGGCGACCACATCGACGCGTAAGTATTCTGTGATGAACAGCACCACAGATACAACCATGATAACAATGAAAATGATCTGATCGATTGTGAAGCCCATCATGTTTCAGGATCTTTTAGGATGCGAAGATCCATCTGTGGGTAAGGGATGCTAATTTTATTTTCTTTAAACGACTTCAGAACAGCGAAATTCAGTAAGCTTCGAAGAGCACCCATGCGATCGGCATACTCTTGTGTCCAAACCAAAAGATCAAACACCAAACCACTATCACCGAACTTAGAGAGACGAACAGTCGCAGCTGGAGTTTCTAAAACGCCAGCTTCATTTTTCGCAACATCTAACAACAATGATTTAACCAACTCGGGGTCAGAGTCGTAGGCCACCGGAACGCTGATACTGATTCTGACTGTGTGACCTGAGTAGCTCCAATTAATCAGCTGCTTGGAAATAAAGTCTGAGTTGGGGACAATGATCGCCACGTTATTATTAGTAATGATGGTTGTCGCACGCACAGAGATATTGTGAACGTTGCCTGAAACCTCACCAATCTCAATACGGTCACCGAGTTTAAGAGGTTTTTCGAGCAGGAGAATAATACCGCTAACGAAGTTGCTGATAATAGTCTGCATGCCAAAACCCACACCGATACCAATGGCACCCGTGAGGACGGTAAAGAAACTGAGATCAAGCCCAGTGGTTTGTAAAATGCCCACAAGACCGAGCCCCAAAAGACCGTAATAGCCTAGGGTGATGGCGGCCCGCCAGTTGCTAACATTGATCCCTTTCCTTTCCGAAAGTGAGGCAAGCAACCACGCCTTCAGTCGCCCAGTGATCAGGAAAAAAGAGACCAGAAGCAGCAGATTTAAAGCGATGGCCCAGAGTGTGATGGAGCTTTTTCCCAACTTAAAAAGCGGGTAATCCAAAACAATCCAAATAGAAGCAGCGTATTCAGCAAAATCACTCATGGAGCGATATTAGCCCGAGTGCGCAGGGTCATACTAGCGCCTTGCTCCATTCTGAGCTAAGTTAGAGGGCATGATTAACAACGATATCCTTCGCAGTGTTCGCTACATGCTTAAACTCAATGAGTTTGAGTTGGCAGAAGTGGTCAAAATGGGTGGCGGCGACGTCACGCAAGCCGAGATTAACACTTACATCAAGAAAGAAGACGAGCCAGGCTTTGTTGCCTGCAAACAAAACGTGCTGTCACATTTCTTAAACGGTTTAATCATTCTCAAGCGGGGTCCATCTCCCGATGGTAAACCGGCGCCGACAGAACTCCCGACAAACAATGTGGTTCTCAAAAAACTACGTGTCGCCTTTCAACTGAAAGACGACGACATCCTCGCCATCCTTAAAGAAGCCGGCTTCGAAGTTTCAAAAAATGAAGTGAGTGCTTTGTTTCGCAAAGAAGGTCACGTGAACTATCGCGTGTGCGGCGATCAGTTTTTAAGAAATTTTCTTAAAGGCCTGACCGCCCGTGTGCGTGGACCGAGCAATCCTACTCAGCCTTAATGTAGACTTCGAGCTTACGGCCCTTGATGCGTTTGATGAGCTTGCACTCACCAGTGGTTTTCACGACGGTTTGGCGAAGAATCGGTGTTTTCGCAAGCGTCCCACATTCAACCAAACGACCATCATTATCAAATACCACAGTATTGTTCACGACGCTTAAACCTTCGACGGCCACGCGTGTGGTTGTTCTGTTGTAGATTCGACCGCTATCGCGACGATTGGGCTTGAGGATCGTTACGTTCACGGCCGCTGTTTGTGCGAGTTCACTCGCGACGAAGCCCACTTCAACTTTGTTCATGCTGTAGCGACCGGTCGCCTCAAAGATTTTTACTTCGCCGGCCTGAGCGGCCACAGCGAAGAGAGCGATTGCGAGAATAAATTGTTTCATAAGGCCTCCATTTATTTATGGAGGACAGATAGCCGACTCTCTGGGAAAAATCTCAGTCGAGTATAAATTCTTCAGTCTGTCAGACACTCACTTCCAACGACATAGGCGCCCCTTAACCAACTCTTAACTTCGACGGCGCCAGCGTCAGTCATGGTTGCAAGTGTAACCAGCAACTGCTGCTTATTCTCTTCTGAAATTTGATCAAGTCCTTTCTCTAAAAATGCCAGCGCATGCTCACGCAAGAATGCAGCAAAGACGGGTGTGCACCTCTGCTCAATCGCTTGATCAAACGCCCTCTCAGGCGAAAGATCATTCTCTAGTACCAAACGTGAAGCCAGAAAAAGAATTTTTGAAAGTTGCGGTTGGTTCATCATATTGAAGGCAAAAGCACTGGCAAGTTCGGCCACACCCGCCTCACGGCCACTGAATGGTTTGAGCTTTAAGAACTTGCAGTTTTTTGGGCCATCGTTGGCAAAAATATTTTCCCAGATGTAAGGAGGACGCTTCAACAAGCTCTTCACTTCTTGCATGTGGGCCACATCAATCGAAGTTGAAATAACTTTTGGTCCTGTCCACGCTAACTCCACATCCAGGGGAATGCCCGCAGCGATGTCTTCTAAGTAGTGTGCCGGACGCTGACCAAAAACTTTATCGAGGATCGGATCAAAAGTGTAATAAGACGGACAGAAGACGATCTCACCCGTGAAATACTTCTGCACAACCTCTACACATTTAATTTGTGTCGCTGCGAGATCTTCATCGCTAGGCATGTCATCAAAGAACAAACCCAAAAGTTCGACACCGACATCTTGCAGTTGGCGAAGTTTAGTCTGGAGCAGAGTTCGATCTGAATCGCTGAGATTTTTTCCCAGACCAAACGGACTCAAACCTACGCCAAAAGTGACGTTGTGCTTGTGGAAATGCTCGGCTTTGCTTCGCAGACTCGCGAGATACTCCTCGCTCCAGGGTTCCCGCCATTTTTTGCGCAAGTGAGGGTCCTGCTTGGGAGCATAAATATAAAAGCCCCCGCCACTCTCCGCGATAAAGGGGGCGTAGCTCAGGCGGTCCGCCTCAGGCCAAGCTGGGCCAAAGAAACCCTCAACAACGCCGATTTTAGGCCGGTTTTTCATATAGATATTATAGCCATGATTGAGAAAAACAGACATTGGAGATACGTTCGCGCCCATGAAAAATCTTATGCCTGCCCTCGCCCTTTTGGTGCTTGCCCCTCTAGCCTCTCACGCCGCCGTGCCTCTCTGGGCCCGTCCGACGAATTTTGTAGAAGCTGCGGATGCTCCCACGCCCTCTTTCATGGCGATGCAAACCTATCTTGAGGCTGCACCTGTGGGTGTCGGCGCTAAGAAAGTTTGGGACCTTCCCGGTGGCAAAGGCGAGAACGTCAAAATCATTGATATCGAAACGGGCTTCAATGAAAACCACGAAGACCTCACTCCCTTTTGGGTGGGCGCTGTTCCGGCCAATAGTGATCACGGCACAGCTGTGATGGGTATTCTCGGTGCTCCCGACAATGGCTACGGTGTGATTGGGATCGCCCATGAAGCACAAGTTGGTTTTTATGGTTTCATCGCAGGCAACCAAGATGAAGTGGATCAGGTTTATATCGATCAAATCACCCAGGCCATTCGTGAATCAGCCGCGCAACTTGAAGCGGGTGACGTGATGGTGATCGAACAGCATATGATGGGCCCACAAAGCAAAAACTGGACGGCCGTTGAGTACTGGCCGGAGATCTTCGCTGAACTTAAAAAAGTCACCGACAAAGGCATTCACTGTGTCGCTGCTGCCGGTAACGGTTATTCAAACCTCGATCACCCTGACTACAAGGGTGCTTTTGATCTCACAAAACGCGACTCAGGTTGCATCATGGTGGGCGCTGGTGCGAAGTCCGATCGCAACCGCTTAGGCTTCTCGAACTACGGGAGCCGGGTGGATGCTCATGGTTTCGGTGAAGGCGTGACCACAACAGGCTACGGCGTGTTGTTCAATGGCGGCCCCGATCAAACCTACACGTCATCATTCAACGGCACTTCAAGCGCGACACCCATTGTGGCCGGCACTGTGGCCTTGATCAGCTCGATCGCGGAAGCGAATGGTAAGACCATCACGCCGAAGCAGATGCGTGCGGCCTTGCGTGCCACGGGAACCCCACAAGGAAGCCGGACCATCACTCAACGTATTGGGAATTTGCCGAACGCTGAGGAGCTTGTAAAAGAGTTAGGTCTTTAGTTCCCATGGCAATCTCTTACCGTCGAATCGACTTAGGCAATGAGGCAGAAAAACGCTTTGTTGCCGAAGCTGATTCACGGATTCCTCTCGAGTACGATTCTCATTATTCTTTCGGCCCTTCCTCGATTGATCAGCGAATAAAGTACTATCTCGATTTTAAGGAAGACGATTTTTTTGATGTGGCCCTCGATGGCAGTCGTGTGGTGGGCTTTCATGCTGTTCACATTATTCCCTATCCACCCGATGTGAAGATCGGCAATATCGCCACTCTATGGGTCGATCCTGCCTTTCGACAGCAAGGAATCGCCTCTCAGTTAAAGAGCCGAGCCGAAATGTGGGGGCGCGAGAAGAAACTCGTGTTCTTGCAAACCAACGTTCACACGAACAACAAAATGATGCTGGCGATCAATCAAGCTGCAGGATTTGAAACGGCCTATATCAACTTAAGGAAGCGACTCTAGTCCGCTTCTTCTTCCGTGTTTTGCGGGAAGTACTCTTCGATGATGATCGGAAGTGCTCCGAAGCACAGCGAAGCCACCAATGGCCCAATAAAGAGGCCTGGCAACCCAAACATAATCACACCGCCGATAACGGCGAGGAGTCCTACGAAAGGATGAACCGCCACGTCGCCACGAGAAGCGAGGAAAGGGCGAACGATATTATCCGCAAGGCCAGCAACACCGGCGACGATCATCATAGCGATGCCCGCCCCCGTCTGATCATCAAGAAAACACGAGATCCCTAAGACTGCGGCCACCGGGCCCGCACCGATAATAGGAATGAACGAACAGACAAATGTGATGAAGAAGATGAGAAAAAAATCACCGATCCCAAGCACCAAAGCGCCCACAGAAACCAATGTGGCCTGCATGATCCCAGTAATGATGTTGGTGAAGAAAACCTCACGGCAGCACAGCTCGAGAGTCTGGACAAACTTTTGGCCGTTCGCTTTGGTGAAATAGAAGTAGCGATCAAACAAAGCACGAATGCGTTCTGATTCTTTAAGGAAAGAGTACACCGCAAGAACAGTGATAAAACTTAACATGAACATTTCTGGCAGCTGACTGAAAAACGAAGCGAAGGTTTTTGAGATGAAGCTCCCGACCCCTGCTGCCAAGGAGTCAAACTTCGCCTTAGCAAAAGTTTCATCGAGTCCATACACCGAGCTGAATTTATCAATCAAACCGTAGATCGTGATTTTTGCTTTAATCGTGAGTTCATTGAAGTCTGCGTGCTCTAGCAGCTCTGTGATTTTCCTTGATCCACGGATGAAGAACACCACGGCCGGCGCTAACACAGCGAGAGCAAGAACGAGACTCATGAGGAGCAGGCTGGTTGAGCGCTTCAATCCACGCTTCACAAGTTTGTCCACAAACGGGCTCAACGCCATGGCCAAGATGCCACCTAAAACAATCGAGAGGACAAACGGCGCTAAAATATAAATGAACAACCCTACCAAGATGGCGGCGAACATAATCTTAAAGACGTGTCTAAGAACGTACTTGCGAAGAATGTCTTTCATGTTTCTGTGTTTGTTTTTTCGTTGGCACGTTGATGTTGGCGCTCTTGTACAAAATCAGTGATGACGAGGGCCAGAGCTGTCTCCATCGGACTTGTTGATGCCGATGAGCTCTGAGACTTTTTTTCTTCTTCTTTCTCGATTCCAGTGACCTTTAGCCAAGTCTTCTCACGCATGCAGTAGCAGATAGTTCCCAGAGTGATGAGAGTCAGCGCAAGGCTGCCGTAGAAAGTGGCCGTGCTGGTGAAACTCCCGTGCAGATCAATGTTCTTAAGGGCATCTTCCAACATCATGCTCACGCCGACACAAAAAAGGGCTAACGCCGCAATGGCGATAAGAGCAATCGTGACCATATGACGAACGTGATTCACTACGTTCGCTGTGAGCTCTTGAGATTTTTCTGCCAGGCCACCGGTTTGGCCAAACTTAAAGGCCATGATCAATTCAAGGATGCGAAAAACTGCGTTCATTAATTTTTCCGATTGAGAAGGCGAGCGACGATATAACCAACACCCGCAGCGATCGCGATGGAAGCAATAGGATGTTCTTTCACAAAATCTTCTACTTCATGCGTCGCTTTGCTGAGTTTTTTTCCGAGCTCTGGGCCGGTCACATAATCAATGACCTCTTGGGCTTCAGGGGGAAGTTTCGTTTTGCTGGTAGACATGGTGGACTCCTATGTCCGACATCTTACGTCAGAATGAGAGACGTCGACTAGCTGCGGCCCTGGCTTTGACGCGCTTCACAGCGTTAGACTGAGTCCCATGAATATCTTCACTCAAGACACCATCAACTCTCGCAAGCAAAGAACAGCGGCGGGTCTTACTCCCCTTCTCAAAAATGACGACTTGGTCATGGTGTTTGCGGGTGAACCCATTCAAAAACCTGGTGGCCACGACCAGACCTACAACTTCCTTCCGCACCCTGATTACTTCTGGTTGACCGGTTCTCGGCGCCCGCTTGGCGTGAGTGTGTTCACCAAAGCTGACGGCTGGATAGATTTTGTGAATCCGATCAGCCGCGATGAATTGGTTTGGGAAGGCGGCGGCACCGTGATTCCGGGACGGCCCATAAGTGAGCTTGATGGGTGGATAGCTAAGCAAAGCTTCGGCCGTATTTTCTGTTTGGGACAAATGGGCCAGGCCCATCGTCAAAAACCATCAAATGAAGATGAGTTCCAGCACATCCAGGAAGGCTTCAATCAAGTTCGCCGGATCAAGGACGCCGCAGAAGTCAAACTGATCCGTGATTTGGCGGGCATGGCGAATCATGGCTACGAGCGAGTCAAAAAATTCATTCGTCCGGGTGTGACTGAGCGCCAGATCCAACTTGAATACGAGATGGCGGTGCTTTCTGCTGGCTCAGAAAGAATGCCTTACGACTCAATCGTAGGAACAGGAACCAACAGCGCCATTCTCCATGCGATTCCAACCTCTCGTGTCGTTAAAGATGGCGACTTGGTCTTGATTGATGCCGGCGCCGACGTGCAAGACTACTGCGTAGATATCACGCGCGTGTTTGCTGCTAATGCCAGCATGAACTCTCAGCAAAAAACCATTTACGATCTTGTGTTGAAGGCTCAACAAGAATCTATCGCTCTTTGTCGTCCTGGGGTGGAGTGGCACGATGTGCACAAAGCTTCAGCACGCGTATTTGCTGAAGGCCTTAAAGGTCTGAACATCATCAAGGGTGATTCTCAGGCCGCATTGGAAGCAGGAGCGGTTTCCGTGTTTTTCCCTCACGGCGTGGGCCACATGGTGGGATTACGTGTGCGTGACGTAGGTGGAAAATTCACCAAGGATCCGCGTAAGGCGTTCGGTGTACGTGTGCGCGTAGACCTTCCGATGCAACCAGGCTTCTTGATGACCGTTGAGCCTGGCCTCTACTTCATTAAAGCTCTCATTGAGGACGCAGACACTCGCACAAAATACGCTGAGTTTATCAATTGGTCTGAAGTAGAAAAATGGCGGGAGTTTGGTGGAATCCGTCTGGAGGATGATATTCATATCACCCCCCAGGGACCGGAGAATCTAACTAGCGTTGTTTTGAAATAGGCTTCACAAACTTTAGGGTCATGCGATCACTTTCGCCGATGGCGAGATATTTCGCTTTGTCTTTGTCACCTAAGCGCAAGCGCGGTGGCAACGTCCAAACACCATCGGGGTAGTTGGTAGTGTCTTTCGGGTTGGCATTCACCTCTGATTTACCCAACAACTTAAAGCCCGCCTTCTCAGCAAACTTAATCACGTCAGCTTCCAGCATGTAGCCGCTCTTCGGATCGTACTTCGTCTTGGTTGAAGCACGGTGCTCAACCACACCCAGGATGCCACCCGGCTTAAGCGCTTTGAAGAAGCCATTGAACGCGGCCTGCTTCCCCTCATCTCCTGGCCAGTTGTGAACGTTGCGGAATGTGAGCACGCGGTCCACTGAGTTTTCTTCGGCGACTTCAATCATCAAGGGTGGCTGGAAAGCTGTGATGCGTGTACCCGCAGCGATTTGTGGATTGTTCTTCATCCATTCAACACGCGCTTTGGTGTAACCATTCGGATCGGCCGGTGCTTCTGAAATAATATAAGTCCCTTTTGCGGCCAAGAAAGGAGCGAGGATCTCCGTGTACCAACCACCTGACGGCGCAATTTCGACGACAGACATGTGAGGTTCAATTTCAAAGAACGTGAGTGTCTCGAGTGGATGACGGTAAATATCACGCTTCATATTTTCTGGATTACGCAAAGGACCCTCAACCGCCTCTTTCAAACTTAATTGAGGAAGAGCAGGAGCATTTTTGTATGTGCTGCACGCAGTGAGTGCTAGCAAACTGACTGTTAAGCCGAGCAATTTCATCATGAACCTCGTTTTGAAATGATGTACCCATGTATCCTATACGATCATGATTTCTAGGCCATAGATCACAAGCTAGACACTGGCGCTGAGTGAGGTAAAATAGCCTGAGGAGTCTTCTATGAAATGGATTGTTCTCTTTGCTATTTTCTCACTCCCCCACGCTTGGGCCGATTCTTGTGCTGATGCCACGGGGTGCCGAGTGCTGCAGTGTGAACTTGAGCGTGATATTGCTGAAGCCGTTCGTCAGGGACAACCCACCCGCGCCGCCGATATGCAGGCCACTCTGGATCGTCACCGTCAGAATTGCACAGATGCTAACCGAACAATCAAAGATTCACCGAATGCTCAAGTGCAGTATCGCCAACAAGAACTGAAAGACGCTAAAGATGCTGATAATCCAGTGAAAGAGCAAAAAAAGAAACTACGCCTTGATGAAGAGATGGCCGAACTGGAAAAGATGAGAAGCAAAACACCATGACGATTAAAACACAGCAAGAACTCGAACTTCTCAAAAAAGCCGGCCGCGTGGTGGCCGAGACCATTGAGCTGATGATTAAGTCTGTCGAAGACGGGATGACCACCGCAGAACTCGATCTTATTGGACGTAAAAATATCGAACGTCACGGCGCACGCTCAGCTCCAGAGCTCACGTATGGTTTCCCTGGTGCGACTTGCATTAGCGTGAATGAAGAAGTGGCACACGGTTTGCCAGGCGAGCGCATTCTCCGTAATGGGGATCTTATCAACATCGATGTTTCTTGCGAGTTGAATGGCTTCTACGCCGACTCTGGAGCGTCTTTTCAATTCGGTGAGACCGATCCCAAGCTTACGATGCTTTTGGATACCACCAAAAAAAGCCTCAAAGAATCCATTAAGAAATGTCGTCCAGGTAAACGCTTCAACCTCATCGGACAAACGATCGAAGACCACGCTCGCCGTGCGGGTTTCTCCGTGATTGAAAATCTGGGCAGCCACGGTGTTGGCCGTGCTCTGCATGAACAACCTGAGTTCATTGCGGGCTTCTACGATCCCCAAGACCGTCGCACCATGCATGAAGGTCAGGTCTTCACCATTGAACCGTTTATTTCTACTGGGGCCCGTCAGGCGATTGAGTTGGATGATAAGTGGACATTGGCGACATCTAAAAAGTTTCGGACGGCTCAGTATGAACACACCATCGTGGTGACGAAGAACTCACCGATTATTATTACTGCGAACTCGCTGTTCTAGTTCCTTCATCTTCGTTTCGACAAGACGACAGTACTCATCAATGCGCTCGGGCGTGGCATCTTTCTCAACCATGATGGGTGCACCGTATTCCATCGCTACTCTTGAGAAGAGCTTGGGCAGTTTGAAGCGATCCCAAGAATTAAATTCCCAGACAGGCCGGGCCACGGCGACGACTGGAACAATGGGTGCACCTGTCTGTTGCGCAATCAAGACAATCCCCACTTTGCAGACCTGACGTGGACCACGTGGCCCATCAACAGTGATGCCACCACGAGCGCCTTCATTCATACGCGTGATGTATTCTTGCATGGCCTCTTTGCCACCTTTATCTTTGTTCTTTTTGCGCGAAGAACCCCGCACGGCGACGAAGCCTAATTTTTTACAGATGAAAGCTGCGTAGTCGCCATCTTTGCTTCGTGAGGCCAAGGTCATGAATGGCCCGGTCCAGGCATGGGCGCCAAGGACCATAAAAACCTGCTCGTGCCAGACAGAAAAAACAAAGGCGCCTTTGGGATGCAGAGTCTCAGCGTAGGCACGATGCTCCTGCCCGCTTACCGTGAAGCGATAGCTTTTGAGCAACGGATAAAAAATAAACCACAGGATGTGCTGGACGATGATATGAATCATGATAAATGACTCTAATGCCAAAGATTTTATCTGCCAAAGACTTCCGCTCCATGCCCTGGAAAAACGGTGGCGGAGTCACTCGTGAGCTCTACCGCGCCCCTCACTCACAAGACGCTGAGCGCTTCCTGCTGCGTCTCTCCATGGCGCAGGTAGCATCTCATGGCCCTTTTTCATTGTTCCCTGGCATAGACCGCACTCTTCTTCTCCTCAAAGGTCGCGGCCTTAAACTATTCTTTGCGGATGAAATTGAGATCGTACTCGATCAACCCCTCTCGCCGATCTACTTCGCTGGTGAAGACAGTATCGAATGTGAGCTCCTAGATGGGCCTATTGAAGACTTCAACATTATGGTAGACCGCCAATGGGGCAAGACCACTGTGCAACTCTCGCAAGCCAGCACCTTCAGCACAAAGGGACTGAGCTTTGTCTTCGAGCCCGTCAGTGAACAATTAGTTGTGCTTGAAAAAAACGACGTGTGGACAAGAGTAGAGTCCACCACCGTGATCGTGGTGGACGTCGAATTTTTAACTTAAGCCGCTTTTCTCACAGCAGAACAAATATCTGTGCCCAAAGACTTGTGCGTTTCTGAGTAGAGCACACGAAGAGTAAGACTATTTTCCGTGGCAACTTTGTTCAAGTCAACGAGTTGGTCCATGACGTTGTGATCGACGTACGGGCAACTTTCTAAATCCAGAATCACTGAATGTTTATCGTTAAGGGTCTGAGTGATCTCAGATTTAAGCGTCTCAAAGTTACAGAAGGTCAACGCGCTCTCGACCTTGATGCGAGTGGCATGAGTGCCGTCTTCTTGTTTATTGTAAGAAGGTTTGAAAGTGTCTTGAGGACGCAAGCCTAAGTACACTTCCACTAAATACTGAACGGCTGCACCTGCCATAATGCCCACTAACAAATCCACTGCAAGTGTCACTGCCATCGTCACCACAAAGCCGCTCAAGTGATCGAGACCGATTTTCTTAGCATGCAAGAAATGAGCGGGACTTCCGAGGCGACTTCCGACCATCACAAGAATCGCGGCCAAGGAAGCCAGCGGTATGAGTGAAAGGGCCTGTGGTAACAATATCACGGCCGCGAGGACAATCAGCCCGTGAGTAAAGTTCGCACGCCAGGTCTTAGCACCGTAAGATACGTTCGCCGAACTGCGGACGATCTCGGCGATCATTGGCAAACCACCGAGGGCCGCACTGATCATATTGCAAATACCTTTTGAGACGAGATCGCGGTCAAGATTGCTGTGGCGATGTTGTGGATCCATCTTGTCTACCGCCGCGGCACTGAGGGTTGTTTCAAGTGAGGCGACAAGGGCCAAAGTCAAAGCGACACGCCATCCAGTGAGACTGGTCATCACTGAAAAGTCAGGAAATGCGAGCCAGCTCGACATGTCTTGGGGAACTTGCAGTAATTTCTTAGCATCAAAACCAAAGACAGCAGCGACGGTGACACCTAAAAGAACGGCGAGCAAAGGGGCCGGCACTTTCTTAGTCCAACCCCATTTCATTTTTGGCCATGCCAACAAGAGCGCAAGTGAAAGACCACCCGCTAAAAAACTGAGAGGCTGCATGTTGAGAATCGCACGAGGAAGCTCAGCGAACAGCATCACCGGATTCTTCGCAATCGGTGCATAGCCCAGCATGACGTGAATTTGTTTTGCGATGATAATCAAACCGATGGCCGCCATCATTCCGTGAATCACAGAGGATGGGCACATCAAACCTTTACGAGCAAATTTCGCAGCACCAAAGATAACTTGCAGAGCTCCCGCTACAACAGCGGCGGCCAGCATACCTTTGAACCCCACCGCTTGAATCGCTTCAAGTACAATCACGATCAAACCGGCAGCTGGACCGTTGATCGTGAGATTCCCTCCTCCTAACCATGACCCCATCACACCGCCGATGATGGCCGCGATGATCCCTGCAGAAGCAGGTGCACCTGAGGCCAGGGCGATACCAATGGAAAGAGGAAGAGCTACAAGTGCGACGGAGAAGCCCGCACTGAAATCTGCCCGCCATGTAGAGGAGTGTTGCATATTAGTGTCCTGCGCTCATGGCCATAAGTTGAAGTTCTGAAACCGTCTCAACAGACTGAGGTGCACGTGAATGTGAGAGGTCAGGTTGTTGTGTGAAGTATGCGCTGGTAAGAACCCAGCTCAGTGTGATGAAGAATCGCCAGTTCATATCTTCTGCCTTTTTCCGCCAGAGATATTTCTGGCAGCACCAGTATCGGTGCTGACAGCTGATTCACTTGAAGCATTATTGTCTGTTAATAGGAAGGCCAAATCCCTGAATCTAAATCAGTGAGATGGGCGGATGAGTTAAAAATTTGCTTAACCGGATGAGGAAAACTTACTGGCTAGCAAGGATTTAGGGCAGGCAAGTTAACGGTGAATAATCTCTGACATGGCTTTCCATGCTCTCCCAATAGCTGATTCCGGTGTCCCTCGTATGACGTGCCAAGAGCCCTTTAAGCATAGGGACAGTCTGCTCGAGACCGTAAGCAATCTCAGTGGGAAAAGCCATCACCCAACCGCGACCTTCGATTTGAGTTTTCGGCATGGCCATATCGAGACCGAGATCCAAACGATTCACAAAGGCATGCACACTCTTGATAACGGCCGCAGGCAACTTCACAGTTCCAATAGTCCAACCGCGATCACCGAAGCTTCGGAAGTGGGGAAAATTATCAATCAAATCACCAAAGGTGATCACACCTGGATTAATCGTCTCACCGGTAAATCCTGAAGCGTGAATCCCTACATCTGCGCCCGTACGATCGCGCAACATAACTGCGAGATGTTTCCCCCAGCAGCTTCTTTTCATGGCCGTGCGACCATTCACATGGCCCGTAAGGGGAATGCGTGACTGACCCACAGGCTCATCCCACGCGCGACCAAAATAAGCCTCACGTGATTTTTTCGCCTCTTCAACTTTATGCTGAACATGGGCATTCACTGCAGTTGTCATAGGGATGATGTGCACCTGACTAGAAATCAACTGATGCTTCTTGGCGACGAGATCAATGTCGACAATCACTTGGCCAATGGCCATGGCGTGAGCACCGGCCTGGACAACCGGAATACGCTTTCTGTTTAAATTGCGGGCCATGATCGGTTGATCTAGGCGTTCATGAGAGTGCGCCCCCACCACAAGATCAATGCTGCGTGAACGCTCGACGAGCTTCACATCTGTTTTGCTACCGATGTGAGTGAGTGCGATGAAGAAATCAACTTTGGCATCTTTCGCGAGCTTCTCAATACGCCCCACTTCTTTGAGAGGATTTTTGACTTTGCCGGTATCACGAATGGCGTATTGATAATGAAGTTCTGAGGTCGTGAGACCAGCGATACCTATGCGAGCTCCACCAACAGTCTTCACAACCAACGACTTCACGAGACCATTGGCTTCATTGAGGAATTTATCATTGAGATTGGCCGCAAGAACGTCGGCCTTGATGTTGGTACGTTTCAACAAAACGGCTAGCTCTTCTCCACCTTGCAAAAGATCGTGGTTACCGATGACTGTCGCATCGACACCAAGATCGTCGAGCAAACGCAAAGCGGTGGCACCATTCTCAGCGAAGAAGAATGATGAGCCTTCACCGAAATCACCACCGTCGAGAAAGAGCGTCGCCATTCCTTGAGCCGCCGCCTCCGCTTTCAAGCGATCGACCATGGTTTTCATGCGGGCGTAACCGCCCTTGCCTTCACCACCCTCAAAATGAGAGTGCAAATCATTGGAATGAAGAATCTGTACGCGAACAGCGTAGGCAGGAAAAGCCAGAATAAGCACACAGATGAGGAGAAGCAAACGCATGGGCGAAATCTAGAATTGGCAGCAGGGAAAGTCGACTTCCCCTGGGCCAATTGTACTTTTTACTTAGGCCAAAAGCTGCTGGCAGACATCCGCTAAGGCCGCAGGATCAAGGGGTTTGTGGTTAGCGATATTGATCTGGCGACCAATGAGGGTCATGCCAATATAAGAAAACTGCAAACGCATCATCACTAACGCCTGTAGACCGTCTCCGCCTGAGTGCGTGGCGATGGCGGCTTTTTTGCCGTTGAAATGAACACGCCAATCTTTGGTGGAAGTACTGCACCAAGCGATAAAGTTGCTCAACGCTGGCGCGATCCCACCGTTATATTCTGGCGATACGAAAACAAAACGTTCAGCACTGAGGGCCTCTTTGAAAGGCTCGATGACTTGAGCGCCTGCTAATTTGCCGTTTTGTGCTGGTGAATAAAGGGGAAGGTCCTCAGCGACAAGATTAAGAAGCGACACTTTATGACCTAGCGACTGAAGATGTTCTTGAAACGCCTGAGCGAGGACAAGATTTTTTCCGTTACTGCCGGCAACAACACAAACATGCTTCATAAACGACTCCTGGATTGATGTATTAACTTACAGTTCCTTCACCCAAAACTGCAACGTTTTGGCACTCTCTTGCGCCTCATCAATTTGTTTCCAAACGAGGGAGCATTGCAGACCAGGCACAGCATGAAAGCCATAGCTCTCCCACAAATTATTCAGCGGACGATAATCCTTGGGGCGAAGAGTATGGGTTTCAGGGCGGACCACAGCACAAAAGATGGCCCGCTTAATTCCTGCCGTTTCGCGCGCATGTTTGAGACGCGCTTCAAAGAATTGTTTCCCGACACCACGGCCCCGGTATTCACTCTCTAAAACAGACTCACCGAAGTACATGACATCAGCAGGATCCCAGCCATGATGGATAATCGGAAGCTTGAAGGCATCACTCTCATCTTGCAGTGGAATCACCGTGGAGGCGCCTACAATACGATCTCCCTCTCGGCAAAGTACGACACGGGCACCTCGTGATTTAAAATAGGTTTCTAAATAATCACGTTCGTAGGCCATGTTCCCGTCATACAAGTAGGGATAGTCACGAAACACACTGATGCGTAGCCGTGCGATGTCGGCCAAATATTTTTGTGCCTGACATCCGTCTAGCGTCTGGATTTGAAGTCCTGCGCCCATGTTGCTAAACTCCTTGCATGAAAAACACTACCACTATCATCGAAAACTATTACCGCGCCTTCAATGAAAAACGTTTCAGCGATATGCTAGCGCTGCTTCACACCGATGTCGTTCACGATATCAATCAAGGTGAGCGCCAAAAAGGTAAAGCGACCTTCACGAAGTTCATGGAGGGCATGAATCGTCACTATGACGAAAACCTCACGAACATGGTGGTCATGGCGTCAGCTGATGGCAAACGCGCCTCTGCAGAATTTATCTGTAATGGGACGTACCTCACAACCGCGGAAGGATTGCCTCCTGCGAAGGGCCAGAAATACTCACTTCCTGTCGGAGCCTTCTTTGATGTGCACGACGGTCAGATCACGCGCGTGACCAACTACTACAATCTGCAGGAATGGATCGATCAGGTGAATGCTTGAGACTCGCCGCCGTCTCTTTCCCTCTTACCGCTCCTGGCGATTATGCGGCGTGGACCTTAGAGGCAAAGAAATGGTTGAACGAGGCCCATGCCCAAAAAGCCGAGCTCGTCGTTTTTCCAGAATACATGTCGCTCTCACTTGAAAACGACGCTGGTTTTAAGAACTGGTTTGCGGGTGAGTTTCAAAATTTATTTCAAAGCGAAGCTCGTCGCACCGGCATGATCATTCTGGCGGGCACTCATAACATCGGAACCAATACTGCCGCTTTGTTTAAACCGAGCGGTGAAATCATTCTTCAGCACAAGATTCATCTCATCCCGTCTGAGCCTGATATCAAGGCCGGCGAAGAGTTGGCGCTGGTGAATTTCTCTCAAGGAAAACTGACGACGACGATTTGCTACGATGTAGAGTTCCCCGAACTCACGCGAGCCGCTGTTAAAGCAGGAATCAATTTGCTTCTCTGTCCTTCTTGGACTGAGAAAGATGATGGCTTTCATCGCGTACGCACCTGTGCCCTCGCACGGGCCATTGAAAATCAACTCTTCGTGGTGCACGCACCTCTCGTGGGCTCGCTGAAGCCTTGGGGCATTGATGAAAGTGCTGTGGGAAGTGCGGCGATTCTCGCTCCCTGCGATCCGGCTTTTCCCGCTAACGGCATTCTCGCCGAAGGGCCCTGGAGTCAGGGTGCTGTGGTAATGGCCGACGTTGATTTTGAATTGCTAAAAAAAGTGCGTCTCGAGGGTGCCGTGCGCACCTATCGTGATTTTATGAATCCGCCGCCATTTAAGATTAAGTCGATTTAGTCGACTTGCAGGCCAAGGCTTCTTCAATTTTCATTCGACGAATTTCTTCAGGGAGTTTGAGTAGACCCACCCCTGTACGGGATTTATCTCGAACTTTATAGGACTTCCCGTTAAGTGTGTACTGGAGGTTTGACTTGCCTCCGTGAACTTTGGGCACACGGTTCAACTTTTCCATATTCATTTTAAATCGATCGAAGATGGGTTGATTGCAGCTCTTCTGCTCGAACAGCAGTTTCGCAGTGGGTGCTTCATAGCTGATCTGCTTCTCGTCCCAATTGATACGGTAGGTCTGGTGCCGTCCCACCACTCTAAGTTCGGCGGCAAAAGCAGAGGAAAGCACAGTGAAGCTGAGTAAGATTTTTAGAAGCATGTATTAAACCTCATGCCGCTTTCTGGGCCGATCAGTTGTTGGCAAGCCGCGGGAATCGGCAGGCGTTTATGCATGGCCTCACGGATGGCGCGCGTGAGTGGCGAAGAATGCGAATCAAACATGGTTGGATTCGCGATTGAGGCATTCGCATAATTATTGCCCGTGATTTCTGGCTCTAGAAGAGCGCAAGACATCAAGGCCGGGTTGTCGTAGGCATACATATAAGCAACGAGGTCTGCAGTGTCTTCTTCAGTGCGAATGGCATCACCTTCGTGACTGACAAAACTCACAGGTGCTTCCGGAAGTGAAGGATCTGCCCAACCGTTCACGCACGAACGCAGACGCATGAATTCCACATAACTGCTCTCACTAAGTTCATTGTCACTGAAGGCTTGGCTAAGAGCATGACCCAGCTCGTGAGCCAGCACTTGCTCACCTTGCGCTGGATGAGTGCAGGAAAAATGAGAGATCTGTAAGTTATCTTTAGTAGGATCACCGTCTGCAGGTAGAAAGTCCTCAATACCCGGCTGAAGTGGCATGAAAGAATCCCAAGCACTCACTCCTAGGCCTGTGCAACTGGCATCAGTAATCACACTTACATAATCGCTATAAGGATTCTTTATCTTGGACAAGGCTTTAATCAGCTGAGCGTCCGTTGATGAATCTACAACCTTGGATTCTTCTGCTGAAATTTTGACTTGCTCTACGAATTGGTCAAGCGCGCTCTCATCATCAGAGGCAAAATTAAAACTCAAATTCTCATTTAAGTATGTCTCAAATGCTTCTCGAGAATGGGCACTGAAGTTCTTTGCCACACGACTCATGAACTGAGTCTTTACCCGCGGTAGAGCTTCACGAATACGTTCGGTTTCCGATTCCTTCAAGGCCAAGGACGCAAAATTTGAACGACAAAAGAGCATTTGATTTTCAAGCAATTTGGGGTCGGCCAAGCGATTTTCTAGATCGGCAGCGAGTTTTTTCCAGTTGGTCTTCGCCACTAACTCTTGGAGGCCTTTGCGGCAAACCTCATCTTTACACTTACTATTCTGAACCTGTGGCCATAGCTCGGGTTGAGCCGTTGTACTCGCGACCTGACTGTCATAAAAGCTGAGGTAGTAAGCGAAGGTTCCCACGTCAAATGCTTCAATGGTTTCGCGCGAACTTAGCTTTTCTCTTAGCTCATTGAGTTCTTCACGTGACCCCGCAAGAAGATTGGGGTGCTGGGCAAGAGCAGCTTGATAGCGAGCATCGAATTGTTCAAAACGCTTTTTAAGTTCTGCTTTTGCTTCTTCATCAGAATACAAACCGTTGTAACAAGCATCGCCAAAATCACTTTTCATATCCTGGACATAAGCATCCGCATAGGATTGGAGGGCCGCTTTGATGTCTCGAGAATGAGTAGGGATTTTTACAGTGGAATACTCCAGACGTTCTTCCAAAGGCTTTTCCAAATCAATATCAATACTCACTAAGTCTTGAAACCAGAGAGCGGCAAAGCTCTCATAATCGGCGTCCGGCGTATCTGCACCAAGACTGATCGGCCCACTTGCGAGACGTTTCTTTAAGTTGCTTAAAGCAGTACGGGCCGTTTCGATATTTGCGTTCAGAATCTTCTTCAACGGCTCTTCGGCTTCCGAGAAACGCGCGAGCAATTCAGGTCTTGTCCACTCTTCGATACGAGCTTCGGTAATGTAGGCCGTCGGCGCACTCTGGGAATCACCACAAAGCTGAATGGCACAGGTCTGGGCCAGCTCAGCATTCTGTCCGCCGGCCTGGCAGGCCAAGGTTTGCTGGGGCAAGACACCGTCGTTATTCAAGCGAGAAAGAACTCGCAAGAATAAGGCGTCTGCCGCTTGTGCTGTGGAGAAAGAAAAGAGGGCGAAAATTAGGAAGGTTTTCATTCACCCATTCTAGCTTCGCTCCCCATTCGTCTCTAGGGGTAAGATTTTCTCCGACTGATACGCTCAACTCTTCTTCAGGCTAGGCCAAGCTTCACTCTCTTGAATTCCACGCCTTGCAAGGCTAGCCTTTAACAACTTTATCCCATTCGTTAAAAGGCCTTATCCCAATGAAAATCATTCTTCCCATCATTATTGTCGCCGCCATCATTGGTGGCGTGTTGTATTTCAAAAATGGTGGCGCTCAGCAGCCCCAGACAACGGAATCGGCCGTCACACAAACTGCCAGCACAGTCTCGAATACTGCAGCTGTGGGCGAAGTCAGTCCTAAAGAAGTCGGCGAAATGAACGCTGTCCTTTACGGCATCAAAACGAAAGCAGATGTGGTTCCGGCACTCGCACAAATTCAAGAGATCGCCGCCCGCTATCCCGAGAGTCCTGCTGCCCACATTTACAGTACTGTTGCAAAAAGCACTTCATACTTCCAAGGTATCGCTTGGCGTTTGCGTTTCTTGGTGGAGCCGGTGGACATCGGTTACATCGGCGTGATCAGCTGGTTGCGTACCATCAAAAGAAATGCCGATCGCCGTGCTCCTCATCTTGATGCTTTGTTTGATTACTTCGTCGATCCGAATCCAGGTGTCGACATCTTGGGTCAGCAAGGCCAGTTCACATCACTTCATCAGTTTCAAGATTGGATGGCAGGGCAAGTTGCTGGACGGATTACAGTCGAGATCGCAAGAGCGAAAGAGTTGCTCGAAAAAGCTGATCAAGACGAACCGATCATGCTGTTTGATGCCGGTTTGATCTTCGGTGCGGATGAAGCCGTCAGCATGGGCTCTCAGACCGTCCGCTTTCGGAAATTCATGCCAGGACATATGCGCGGCATGATTGCCAACATGGAAGAGCGCATGGGTTTTGGCTATTTCCTTGCCAGCTATGACATGGAAGACCTCGCCAAATTTCTTAATACACTCACAACCCGTTCTTTGGTGGCGAAGAAATCGGATTTCCAACGGGGTCTCATTTCAAACGTCTTCGATATTCGCCTTCAATCACCAAAAGAAATTTCTGAATTGCTGAAAGACAGCAAATTTGGAAAGTTTCTTACTTTACGTTCTGAGGCGAAGGAGTATTTACCGAAATCACTCGCAAGTCTACGAGCTGCTGTGGCAGATCGCATCCTCGCCTACCAGGCCATGGAGAAACTCGCCGAGCTTCCAAACCAAGACGAATACTTTATCAGCGGTGACGCAGTCACCTCACGCACAGTCGTTACTCTGCAAGTGCTACAGAAACGTCAGCGGCTCTTGGACGCCACTGCTCCTGTGATGTTCAATGATCGTGTCACCAATGCGGAATTTCCGATCCACGTCGCGGCCATGTTCAATCCTGAGAATGCAGCGATGAAAGATCTCAAGAAGCTCTATCCAAATAAGTTTGTGGATGTTCCAGAGAAAGATGGTAACGACCCAAAGACATTTAAGTGGAACTATCAATACGGCATGGCGACGGCATGGCCTGACCCAAGCTTCGGCGGCATTCTTCCGCAAACCGATTCTTCCGAAGAGTACAAAGACAAGCTGATCAGTATCTCGCGTGACGCTTCTATGCCTGCTCTGACTTACTGGCTACGTCTTTTCTACTAGTGTTTTACTGTCAGAGGCTTTCAACGAGCTGAATGCCTCTGACATATTTTGAAAAACGACCAAGACGCCAAGGCAGATGGCGAAGAAAATCCTGCCCTTCCTTGGCTGACTCCAAAGCATACTTCACTTCCAAGACCGCCACACATTCATAGTCTGCTTGCCAGTTCTGAGAGCCCGCAGCAGCAAATTGAATATCTGTATCGATAGTCACACGAATGCCCCAGGCCGGTGCATGGAAGTAACGTCGTTGGTATTTATTTTCTAACATCGGGTACATCAGACTTTCATTCAATAAAAGAGCCTGCTGAAGCTCGAGAGCTTGAATCGCTGCTTGGGCAGGGTACAAGCGCTTGTCACCGTGATCACCGACCTTTCTTTTTTCTTCAAGCTGCTTCCAAGGGGCATTATCGTAAGCACGCAGTCGCCATTTCACTCGCGCCTCATTCCCAGCGAGATGGGCGTTGTAGCAAGCCAGGTCTGGTGTATCAAAGTAGACGTTATGAACCGAGCGGGCCGGATAAGCGGTGACAAGCCCCATGGGATGGGAGAGCAGAAGATTCTCGACTTGATGAAGATCACCACTTCCTAGAGGAATCTTTTTTTCGAAGCGCCAGCTGCTCATAGTGACCAACCTTCAGGCCAGAGTCCCCAGATCCGCCAGCGATTTTCTTGCGGCATCCATACCGCCCACTCATTTTGTCCTAACGCCGGCATGGTCGCAGCGTGCTCTGTGGCCAGCTTAACTAAAAGTGGTAGACGCTGAGATTGCCGCGAGACTTCAACACCACCTTCCGTACGACGTGCGAGTGGTCCCTCACCTGCGTTTAAGGCCGTCACGAAAGGATGAGAAAAAAGATAATACATTCCTGCCGACTTGCCGTTGATCATCAGCTCACCTTGCGCCAGCGCAGGGGGCGCAGGTGGTGTCAAAAGCATTTGCGCTTCGACGGTTCCTGCGCGCACGAGTACAAGGGCGCGCTGATCAACGCCTTGGTCTTCATCTACTTCAACGGAGATCGCATTCAACTGGGTCTTCTCTTGTGTAGGAAGAGCCGTCATGAGAACACGGACAGTCTGATTGGCAAATTTAAGATCGCCACTTACTTCGGTCGGGCGCCAACGAGAGTCTTTGTGGAAATTGATTTCATCAAAGATCAAACGCTGGATCGAGCGATGTCCCACAGAGAGAACTAACGATGCCCCTCCCTTACCTTGCATGGTCCATCCCCAGCCACCTAAAACTGAACAGAGTGCGATCGCTAGCAAAAAACGCATTAGGCGAGATCTTGATATTCAGTAATAAGAACCTGCGTGGCAGGCATTTTCTCTTTGAGACTGGCGCGCATTTTTTCAATATCACCTGTCGAGGCTGCCTCTACCAAGAAAACCGCTTCCCCTTCCGAGAGACGCTTCAACTTCACGCGACGGGCATGTTTGGCCAAGAGAGCTTCTAATTCTGTCAGTGAAGCATTGGTGAGCTTACTCAGGTGAACATAGAGAGCGCCGGGACGACTTGGGCCACCGCCACGAACTTTGAGTAACGCGTAGACGATAAGGATCACAATCAGTCCTACAACGGTAACCGGACGTTGATCAGCACCCAAGCCTAGCCCGACTGCGATCGATAAGAAGAGAAAAGCCAATTCTTCAGGGTCTTTAATCGCGGTACGAAAACGAACCACTGAGAGAGCACCCACCAGACCGAGTGAGAGTGCTAAGGAGGATTTCACCACACTGATCACTAACATCGTGGTCATCGTGATGAGGAAAAAGTTTCCAGCGAAGAGCGTTCTGTGCGATTGACCTCTGCCCCAGCGAGAGTAAAGCAGGGCCATTAATCCCGCCAACGCTCCCGCAGTACCAAGGTTGAGAACAAACTGACCGAGATCAATCTGAGGTGCCTGATTGGCGAGAAAGTCTTCAAACGTATTGGCAGCACTCATGGCTTACTCCTCATAAGGAAATTTTTAATGCGGTCAGTGGCCAGCATGGCAGGTAATACGATCATGTCACCGGCCAGACCGAGAATCAAAGACAAAATAAGAATGACCGCCACCTGATTGAACATCAAGACATTGGTCAAAAAGAAGGTGGGCAGAGTCAGCACAAAGATCGCCGTGGTACTTGTTAGCGCCACAGAAGACTCTTTGACAGCGTTAGCGACCGCCTCAGGCATAGGTCGATCGAGCTTCAGCGAGGCGCGCAGATGGTAAAGGAAGTGTGTCGTATCATCGACAGCGATACCTAAAATCAATGCAACCATCACGATCAGATTGAAATCAAAGTTCATCCCCCACGCCCCCATCAATCCCCCAACGGCCAGCAAAGGAATCATATTGGGAATCATCGCTAAGAGCGCCCAACGGAACGAGCGGAAGAAGATATAGAAGCTCAAAAAGATGCAGGTGAAATCCAAGGCGAACGACCACACAAAACCTTGATAGATGGCCTTGAGAATGGCCGCACGTACAGTCGAGAAACCGCGTACAGATGTTTTAAAGAGCTGACTGTAGCGTTTTTGCTTAGCAATTTTTTCTATGGAGTCTGTCACCTTGAGCATCTCTTGGGACTCTAGTGAGTTTAAAAAGATAATCAGCCGTGCCTCATCATGTCCTGCAGGTAAGACATCCTGTGTGACGCCAAAGTCTTCGGCAAATCCTACCGTTCCTTTGAGCTGCGAATCACTGTTCAATGGAAAAGCTGCGATATCACCTTTGTCTTGAAACAGTCCGCGCATTAAACGCTGATGGCCCGACAATCCACGAACATGGGCCACACCCGGGAGCGCGCGGATTTCATCCTCCAAAGCCTTTAACTCTAACTCAGCTTGAGGTGTCCAAAACTCTTCGCGAGGAGCGGAAAGAACAAGATCAATGCTTCCTGCAAATTGGAAATACTGCTGAAACTTGGCCACTGCCTGGCTAAGTGCGTGGTTCGCGACAAACTTATCGTAGAGATTATCGGCCGCTTTGAGACGTGATGAAAGATAGGCCGTGCCTAGAATGAAAGCCACAAAACACAGCAGAATGGGTTTGCGCCAATGGGCCGACCAACCATGTACTTTTAAACTCTCGAGTTTTTTAAGCGGGCGACGGAGATCGAGGTCCACACGAAAGAGCAAAATCAAATGAGGAAGCACATAGAACGTCATGAGGAACGCAATCGCAGAGCCTACCGCACAGTAGATCCCAAACCAGCGTACCGGTGGGATATCGGCGGCCAAAAGTGACAAGAGTCCGATCCATGTGGTGACCGCGCAAATCCAGCAAGGGCGACGGATTCTTTCCAGAGCATTCCGCAAACGTGTCACATGATCCGCTTCTTCTCCATGAGCAAGAGATGAGAACAGATGAATCAAATCGGCGGTGGAGATAATAAGGATGAAAAGCAGAGCAAATGATGAGAATGGGTTAATGCTCCCTTCGCACAATGTGATTAAAGCGACCGTCAGGAAATAGCTAATCGCCATGACATAAAAACTTAAGAAACAAACTCGCCAGGAACGGAAAAGAATCCAAATTAATCCCAAGATCAGTAAAAGAATCAAGGGGAGCAACTTGGTCTGTCCGGAAATCACTTCGGTCACAAAGGCATCACGAGCGACCTCTGTTCCCAGCACATAATACTTAAGACCGGTTTTATCTAACACCGAACGAACCTGCGCCAGCACAGGCGATGGGCCTTGGACCGGTGGTCTCTTCCGTAAACGCAAGGCAATCAGTGTGGCCTTCTCAGAGGGATCAAGATACGTGCGCTGGTAGATAGATTCTTCTCTGAGTTTTTTGAGTCCTTCCGGACGCAATTGACCCCGCTCAAAGAATGTTCGCAAAAATGTACGCTCGTCTTCTCTGACAACATACTCAGCATCAAAGAGCGAAGTCACATTGGCGAGATGCGGTACTTTTTTGAGCTCTGCTGTTACAACGCCAAGCCGTTGCTGAAAATCAGGACGTTCAGTCCAAGGAGTTGGAGACTCGAGCAAAACATAAACCTGCAGTTCGTCGCGATACTTCGCCTCGTGGTCAACATACTGACGAAAGGCCGGATCACGTTCACTTAGGACGCTGGTGATATTGAACGGTTTAATGGTCGACTTCACCAACACGGCCGAAGCCACGACCACCAGAAGACTAAAGAATATGACGAGACTTCGACGTATCACGGCAAGCGCCACCACTCAGCGGCAATCCAGAAGAGGCGCGCGCCCAATAGAGTGAAGATCACAGACTTAAACTGAGGAGTGGCATTGGTGAATGGGGCCTTTGACCAACGCACGCATTGGATGATGCCCCAGAAGAATAAAAGAGAAAATATCGCATAAAGAATCCTAGGCCCATTTGGGATTAGACCCAGTTGATGCTCTTTCCAAAGGATTGTCGCGACACCCACGTAGCCCCAAAACAACATGAGAGCCCCCACACGCAAAGCATGAGTCGCACCCAGCAGACTAGAAAAGTTACGAGCGGTGGCGTAGGTGTCTTGAGGTTTCAGTTGAAAAATCTGAGTCGCAGCATAGCTGCCACCCACGGTCAGAGTGAAAAGCCAGCTGATCATGTAAGTTCGTACACTCGGCTCAACACCCGAGATGGTCGCGCCTAGGATAACACCGATCGCCCCGCAACCAGCAGCGTCCAGAAAGAGATCCACTCCACCCACTTCTTTACCACGCCATTTTAATCCAGGAATTCGTCCCGAGTAGGCATAAGAAAAGATCAAAGCCAGCACGGAGCAGACAAAGGGATAGAAACCAAACGGATAAGCCAGAGCACAGCCCAGCAACATGCAAACAATACCAAAATGTCCCAACCACTTCGGACGTGGAGGCGGATTATCTAAAAAATTAAGCGGGCCAGCATCACGATCAACATGCGTATTTAAGGCACAGGTTCCACCAAAGAGCAGAACGCTATAAATGAGAAATAATAACGGCAGGTCAGTCATCCAGGCCGTTTTGTTCGGATTCAGGGCATAACCCGTGAGGACAAAGACAAAACTCGGAAGAAATGTCTTCGGTCGCATGTGGATGAGATACAAACGCCACTCTTTCATTTTTTTTCCTTCAAGAAATACTGACGTGCACGATAAAACTTTGATTCTTTACCAACCGTCATGCCCCGCTCTTTGATGAGCAGATCTTCCAGCTTATTAAGAAGCAAAGTACCCATTTCTCTGGGGCGATACTTATTCTCGATTTCAAGTTCTTTGATAAGAAACTCGTCAGTGCCACCACTAGCGGAAATAAATCGCGCCTCATCCCATGAACCCTCCATTAACCAAACCCATCCCGGATTCTGACGAAAGATTTTGGGCACCATGAGTTCATTTTTCTCGGAGTCTTTCAAAAACAATAACGGCGTCACCCGCTCATTGCGATCCAACAGAATGTGATAGCGTTGGCGATGGGAAAACCCGAGCACGACAGGAACCAGACCCTTCGTCTGAATTCCTCGACGGCGAAGTTCCTGAAACGGTGCCAGGCTTGAACTTTCTTTGCGCACCAACCACTGTGACAAAAGAGCACTGTCAGCCGCACTCACCCCGCGTTGGGCCACGTATCTTTCAATAATGTCTGTGAGTGGAACATTCCCAATCATCTGCTCTTTAAGATTACGTTCTTCTTCTTCAATGCGGGCCGCACCGGGAGCTTCCATTTCTGATTTGAGCTGAATGACGTAAGCAGGAGGGAGTTCACCTTTGCGCACACGGCGAATGCGCAGACCGAGACCTGCCTTGATCAATACTCCATCCGGCGAATCAAAATAGAGATCTTCGGCCAGATAAACATCGTGCGGCCAAAAGCGGAAATCTCCTAGGAAGAACGACTTTTGTGGCAACAGGTGCTCTGTGGGCACAACGTACTTACGCTGCTCTTCCACACGGTTAGTAGCAGCTATAATTGTCAGTAAGCAAAAGAGAAAAAGAATTTTTACCATCCGTAGCCCCTGAATCTTCCCTTGGTGTGCCAAAGACCAGCAGGATAAAGGGCCGCATCCGGCTCACGAAGTAATTCACCGTTTTTAACGACATCACCTATCGTTAAGTTGCGATCGATGTTCCAGCTGTAGGGATCATTCACTTCAAAGGCTTTAAGGATTTGGCGACGACGCTCAGCAAGTTTGTGAAAATATAATTCTCGCACTTCTTGCGGCCAACCTGATTGCGAAAGAATTTCTCTGAGATCATTAGGACCGATTCGTGCGATCTGCTTGGCCATCCAAGAGAGATCACTCCAACGCGCTTTACGCCAGGCCTGGGGAATATGATTCATGCGCGCCAAGAAATGCAATTCCTGTCCTTCAAATTTTAAAGCATCCCAGCTGAACTCATTAACTAAACCGCCTTTGAGATCACGGGGAAATTTTTGAATCTTCACTCCAAGCGATACACCGAGGTCACTATAAGAGGCTTTGAACGGATCATCGAGGCGACCGGTGAGGGCCAACAGCGTGTTGTCTGTTTTGGTGTCCCAATTACCCACCCAAATCTCAGCGAGCAATGATCCACGCACTGAGCGCTTCGTTCTATTCTGCGCCAGGTCCGGCATGAAGGGACCGAGACGAGTTTCACCACTCGGGCGCGGCTCTAAGGCGAGACCAGTGAAGGTCAGATAAGTCTCTCCTTCGCGGCCACGGAGCAGTGGCTCAAGGGCCACCATCTGTTCGCTGACAATTCCCACTTCGCGGATGAAGGGGCTGAGATTTATTTTGTAACTGTTATAAATGAAATTTACCAGCTGCTGAACAGTGCGCTTCTGTTTACCTTGACGACCTAACAGCAGCCGCAACTCTCCTGGTCCACGATGGAAAGGAAAATCCACGTTGAAGCCTAGTGCAGCAAAAATCCGTGAGGCCACGGGATCGCTATGAACTTCATCGCCCCACTTTATTAACCAGCGCTCGCCATTGCGGACATCATCGGCGTGCACCTTCGCGACACTGCCCTTGCCCTCAAGTTTGTCGATTCTAAGCCACGTAAAATGAGGATCCACTCCGGCCGCCTGCCACTGGCGCTCAAAGGCCTTATGCAAAGGCTCAGCTGGCGTTTTCCAAAAAGCATCTTCTTCGGCAGATTGACCATCATCTGCCGCTTTAGCATATCTGAGAATGTAAGGTGAAAGATCGTGAGTCAGACCCATCTTAAGAATATCGAGAATTCCCACGCCCGCTTCAACCCGATGGCGATCGATAAATGAGAAGTACACGAGATCGAGATTTTTCCAGGCCAGGCGATCGGGGAACTTCCCTTCATCAAAGGCGCGCTCTTGTTGCTCGCAGGTATGACGAACAAAATCCAACATCAAAGATTTACGTTCTTCGAAAAGCTTTTGCCCTTCGGCTTCTTTGACATCTGCATTGGTGAGAGCTTCACAACGTGAACGACTCTCTTCCAGCGTGACCGCATTTGCGTTCAACCCGAGGAAGAGAAAAGTCCACAGCCACTTCATTACGTGCGAGCTCCACGATAATCCATAACTTCGCGGTTACCGATGTAACTGTAACCGAGGAAGATCAATACAAAAGCCGCATGGATCGGCCAACCGAGTTCGGCAAATCCATCGTACTGTCGAAAGAATCCCCAAGCGAAAGTTACGGCCGTGCCGCCATGGATACAAATCCACATCACCATATGAATGAGTGTTTCTCTTTCTGTGCAACGAGGAAGATGCCAGTGAAGTTCGTCGAGGAACTCATGCAAGGTGCGTGTCACCCAGCAGCCTAAAAACAAAAACAAGGCCTGTCCTGGCCACCAGGTCATGAGCAACAAAGACAACATCAAGCCATAGCTTGAATAAAGAATCATCCGGTGAGTGCGCAACTCTCCATCGGTAATATCTTTCTTCCAGATCGCTAAGTGTGTTTTGTGGTCGAGATACCAGAAGACACCGAAGAAGAATCCGAAGAACAACATGCCGTAAGCAAAGTGCTGAGGAGGAATCGCTTCAAGCCATGACATAAAAAACCATCCTAGAAATAAAGATCAACCCGCAGGTCGCGAGATTCATATATTGAGTTGCATAGTGACCAGGATCACCCCAGCGCAGCCATTCGAGATTCACCGCACGCCAAACCAGCACAGCGATCCAGGCGATTCCCCACGGGACCGGGCAGAGGATTAACAAGACACCACTGAGAATATTGAGCGTGTGCAAAAGCGCATAAGTGGTGCGCTCACCAAAAACCAGCGGCAAGGTTCTCGTTCCACTGGCACGATCTTCTTCAAGATCATCTAAATCACGCAACACACTGCCGGCCATCACTTGCAAAGCGACAAAGCCCGCGACGATATGAACATAAGGTGATGACGATGTGTCGCCCGCACCTAAGTACACTAGCATCGCCCAGCCCACACCAATCCACGCACTCTTGATTCCTGTGAGTGACTTCAAGCGGAAGGTTCCGTTGCTTGTAGCGAAGGGATAAGAATACGAAAGCCCAAGAAACAAAATCGTAAAGAAGCACAAGAGAGTGAGCGGCCCTTGGCGCAACCATGACAGAGCTAGACCCGAAATAAGCAA
This sequence comes from Callophyllis flabellulata, assembly GCA_032270525.1. Lineage (NCBI taxonomy): Eukaryota > Rhodophyta > Florideophyceae > Gigartinales > Kallymeniaceae > Callophyllis > Callophyllis flabellulata. The sequence continues at coordinate 42,069 of JAUJPK010077759.1, read as the reverse complement.
CGGCAGAAGTTTAAGTCCTGCGCGCGACTTCAGTGCATCCCAAGGATGTTGTTCATCGGTGAGTGAATCCATGCCGTAGACAAAACCCACCAGAGAAAATGTAATCCACACCACGGACCAACTGGCGGCCAGATCCACATTCACAAGACTGAAACCCGTCAGCACAATGGCGACAGCGGCTCCCACTAAAAGCCAAATTGATTTACGTCTCCAGAGGAGAAAATGTGATGCCAACATGAAGGCCTGCCTTTGAGCTTTTATTCTATCGCTCTGGGGCGGAGCGCAGGAAGGATTTATTTAGTTTTAACTCATCTAAAGCGTCGGAATCAGGTACTTTTTGCACCTCCTGCTTTTACAGGGGTGGCTTGTGTCTCACAGGGGATTTGGGTAACCTCACCCGCCAGTTCCATTCATAGGAGACCCCCATGTTTTTGAAGCATTTCACTCTCGCTGCCCTCGTGGCGATCGTCTCGGGCCAGGCTTTTGCCTTGAACGAAGGTTTGCGCTACCACCTCAAATCCATGGAGCACGGCAAAGCCGCCGCTTACCGTTTTGATGGAACTTTGCGCCTGACTCAAGATGGCTTCTTCCAACAAAAACTTAGCCACGATGATCCAGGGTCGGCGACATTCGGTCAGCGCTTCTTCATCGATTCGAAATACGCCACGGCCGGTGAGACAGCTCCGGTTTTCTACATCATCTGCGGTGAATGGAATTGCGACGGCACAGGTTCATACTCATCAGTTGAACGTCTTGCGAAAGAAGTGGGCGCGCACTTGGTTGCTCTTGAGCACCGTTACTACGGCGAGAGTCTTCCCTTCCGCAAACTCACCACTGAGCGTCTCTCACACTTAAACCTTGATGCGGCCATTGCCGACTTGGCCGTGTTCCAGAAACACGCCATGGATAATTTGAATCTCAAAGGGAAGTGGATCGCTTTTGGTGGTTCATACGCCGGCACACTCGCCGCGTTCTACCGTCTCAAGCACCCAGAGTTGGTGACTGGCGCCCTCGCTTCTTCCGCTCCTGTGTTGGTGAAAGCTGAATTCAGTGAATACGACGCTCACGTCGCCTCTGTGATCAACAAGAACACCTGCGGTGATTTGGTTCGTGAAGCTGTGGCGGGAATTGAGTCGCGCATGATGACTCGCGAAGGCACACTCGCTGTGAAAGCTCTCTTCAACTCATCTGAAGTAAAAAATGACGACGACTTCTTGTACGTCGTAGCTGACATGCTCGCTGCTGCTGTTCAGTACGGTAGACACACAAAATTCTGTAACGACCTTGCCGCCAATCCAGATCGCGTGGCCGGTTACGCTCGTGCCGGTATCAATGTCTTGAATTCAATGGGAACAACTCCACTTGAAATTTCAATGCAAGCGGCTGAAGAGCAGAACATCACTCCAGCAAGTTACTTCCGTCAGTGGATGTGGCAGAGCTGCCTTGAGTTCGGTTGGTTCCAAGTGGCCAACGGCACAGGTGTCGATACTTCACGCTCAAACCGCATCGATCTTCCTTACCACGATCGCGTTTGTGAGCGTCTCTATGGCCAAGGCACAACGGCCGATGGTTCTTTGAACGCTACTTGGTACGCTCCGCTCTTTAGCCCGAGTACAAGCAACATCATCTTCACTAACGGTTCAAACGATCCGTGGTTGCGTCTCTCAGTGGTTCCAGGTGTACAAGCGCCGAACCTTGATCTCTTGATGATTGATGGCGCTGCTCACTGCAATGATCTCAACGCGCTCTCGGCACTTCCGAACGTTCAAGCAGCACAAGTTCGTTTCGGCGAAATTATTAAGGGCTGGTTGCTGTAGGAGTTGCACCTAACCATGTGTCCGGCTGATCACAGTAGGCCGGACGCGTGGAACATGGGTTCGGTCCCGCGATCCCATCCATCGACGATCTCACACTAAAGCGCGCACATTCATTATATCTCTTAACAACATCAGACGTGCTCGCAATATGGCATGGCCCATTGATCACACGAGCGAAGTGCGCCGGATGAAGCATGGAGCGTCCCATCGGGCGATTGCGATAATGGATTGTCGTTCCACTGATCCGAAACTGTCCCGGTGGCGTGGCGAAGTCCGTGGGTGCTTGACGTGTCTCAAATTCCGGACACGCATAAACTTTCCGCTGCGGCGATGTGATGGCGACCGCTTCGGGACGCAGGTTATTTAAATATTCCAGACAGGTGGTATTGGTACTCGAACAGCGACAGCTCAGCCGCGTCTTCATGGCCTTGCGAATGTCTGAATTGGGCGCGAGCGAAGGGATGAGGAACGAGTCGACGACGATGGTGTTTGGTTCGTTCGTGACGAGAGTGCTAAAGGGAGCGTCCGGGTCCACAGGGAGCGCAGAGAACCCCACATTCATCTCTTCGCAGAACATTACCTTTGGATCGGGCCCAGTCTCCGACATGCCAAGATCTGTGCGAGGAAAGTTGCCGATCTTGTAGTGCTTCTTGCGCATGGCCACTTCGCGGACGACAGGGTCCGCATGACGAAGATAGGTGAGTTCCGGCGCCTCCGGCGATAACTCACAACGCCCCACTTCGCCGACGGAGTCGTCGAAAGCGATGTCCATTCCTTGACCCATGAGCGAGTCGCCGGGACCGAGCGCGCGGCACTGACTCGCATTCTGATCTCCGCCGCCTTCGCGATATTCGTCGCAGAGACCCGCGAAATGAAGGAGCTCGTGAAGGACAGTGTCGCAGTTAAAGTCCGATGCATAGAGCTGGGCATTACCGCGGACGCGTGGTTGTGTAACAGTAATCGGGATTCGAGGCGGCCTGATCGAGCCCATCTGATTGGCCTGCTCGGGCGTGACGGCGATGAGACTGAGCTGCTCACCATTCGGTCCCCGCAACCCTGGCTTTGCAGCATCAAGACAACTGCGCACGCGGTTCATCATCGCAGCGGAGGTCACAGTGGCCGAAGCATCGGCGGTGAAGTCGAGCTGGAACATCATCTCGTAGCGCTGATTGCCGAGGTATTTCAGCGTCCCCTTGTGATCCGCAGGTAAATTGTGATCGGCCATGTCGAGCTGGCTCGACGATACCTGCTCCTGGCCCAAGGCTTCGCGAATCTTGTCACCACGTGTGACGTTGAAGACACGTACGTCTCCTGGTTCTCTCAGTGGGTTACAACGATTGATCCGCTCGATCTCTGAGATCCACGACGTCACATCGATGTCATAGTTAGACGTGCACATGGAGGGAACGAGGGCCATCGCATGTGAGACCAACAACAGAAGAATGATCATCATCTACCTCGGCACAGTCACAGGATCGCCGCCAAGATAAGTGCGAGGATCGCGGCATTCGGCGGGCACATTCGCACAGTTGCCATTCAGCCCATCTGGCTCTGAGTGTCTGTAAGCATAACGAGCACACACGTCATACCAGTTTTTGCTATCTTGGCTGCGGCATGAACCACGCAAGAGACGACTGAAGTGCGCAGGATGAAGAAGACTTTTTCCAGAGGGACGATTTCTAATAACAACTCGGCCATTCGCACGGTCATCCAGAATTCCAGGCGCCATAGCGATCACCGATGGAACCGATTCACTGATTCCATAAGGACAGCGATAGGACTTGTTAGCAGAATTATACAGTTCAGTAGCGGCCGTTCTTAGATTGGCGATTGCTGAAGAACAATCAGCATTGTTGGCGGGACACTGACAGTTCAAACGATATAAGAGTGGCTCACCTGTAGGATTTGCAATGTTGGGTGATGGATAGTGCATACTCCAACCGCGCTGAATATCCGTGAAGCGCGCGCTATGATCTACAATCAGCGGATTTGCACTCGTGGGTGTAATATTGTTATGCAGACACCAGCCAGCATCAAAAACGGGTTTGTGGGCTGTCTCATTTGAAAGCGCCTGAGCACTCTTTGCCATGGCGATCTCAACGTAGCCACGTGGAATTGTCCGCCAGGCCGAGCCTTCAGGAAAACGACATTCTCTCGTTGCGCCTACAGTCTCATCATAAACTTGGATCATTTCCTGGCTCATGATTGAACCGCTGGGAACGATGGCGCGACAACTGGACGCGTTCACAATCTCAGTTGAATTTGTCTCAGCGTATTCGTCGCACAACCCCGCATGATGCAAAAACTCATGAACGATTGTGGCGCAGTCGAACGTGGCTGCAAAATTCGTGGCATTGCCACGACCAGAAGGAATCACGTTGATGGCAATGAGAGGCGCAACAGGATTGGTTCCTCCACTCACTTGTCTCAGTTTCATGCGAAGCTTATTATCACCAGGGCCTGCCATCGCAGTAGAAGCCTGCGCAAAACAAGCTTCCGTTCGCTGACGCATTTGAACTGCTTGCGCTTCCGTTACGCCTGCTGTGGCAGTGAAACTAGCATTGAATTCGATCTCCCACTGCTTCTCACTTGGGTGGCGAAGCACGTAGCGAGAGTCGTTTGGAATTTTATTTTCGGTATTTCCGCGCTGATCATGTTTAATCGACGCGCCTACAGCAGGAGGATTACAGGCGGCAATTTGGGCGATCTGATCTAACGCAAGGTTGGTCGAAGCCCCAAAAGATTCGCGAAGCGGATCGATACAGTCCACGCAGATGTCTTGGGCATGGCCCAGACTAAGGAAGAACCAGAATAGAATCATCATAGGGATAACCCCTCCCCAGATTTAGGATACCCCGGAAGCGAATCCCTATCGCTCAAAGGCAAAAAACTCCCCAACTAAATTAGTCGGTTTTGACACAGACACACGTAAGACAAGAGAATTCTAGGCCGGACTAAAACGCAGTTGCCGCTTATGCTGTTCTCAATTTTACCCAAGGAGACTCCTCTATGCGTTATCTCATCATGGCCCTCATCACACTGAGCTCGGCTGCTTTTGCAAAAATCGAGACGAAGGTTATTGAATACAAGCAAGGCGACACCACCCTCGAAGGCTACCTGGCTTACGACACAAAGTTTAAAGGCCCGCGTCCTGGCGTGTTGGTTGTTCACGAATGGATGGGCCTCGATGGCTACGCCAAATCGCGTGCTGAACAACTCGCAAAATTGGGTTACGTCGCGTTCGCTGCTGATATTTTTGGCAAAGGTGTTCGTCCAACAACGATGGAAGACGCTGCAAAGACTTCAGGCAGCTACAAAGCGAATCCTGAATTATGGCGCGCACGTGCTGTAGCAGGTCTAGAAACTTTGAAAGCGCAGAAGAATGTTGATGGCAAAAAAATCGCTGCTATCGGTTACTGCTTCGGTGGTTCAACTGTTTTAGAATTCGCTCGTGCTGGAACTGAGCTTAATGGTGTGGTGAGCTTCCACGGCAACTTCGCGACTAAACTTCCAGTGAAAGGTCCGGGAATTGTGAAAACGAAAGTTCTCGTTCTCCACGGCGCCAATGACCCCTTCGTCAAAGAAGACGAATACGAAGACTTCATCGAAGAAATGCAGAAGAGCAAAGCTGATTGGCAGATGATCAGCTACGGTAATGCTGTTCACAAATTCTCAAACCCAGAAGCCGGCAATGATCCCTCTAAAGGTTTTGCTTACGACAAGTCAGCTGATGAGCGTTCGTGGGCGGCCATGCAGGCCTTCTTCAAAGAAATTTTCTAGTTATTTAATTTTCGGAGAGGTCTTCGATGTGGAGACCTCTTCGACAATAATTTTTCCGTCGCTCGAACTAAACACCACATTCAAACCCGCAAAATCCAATCCAAATTTTACATCTGGCTTAGCGACTCTTGGGCGTGGATCAAGACTGAGCACTTGTTCAATCGCCAGTTTATGAACACCAGCATCCGCCTTCCACACCACGTCCAACTTGGCGGGCCGCAAACTGTCTGACCAATGAAAAGATGGGCCGGAGGGAACATCGTAAGAAGCCACGTAGGGCTTCAGATCAAGGATGGGTGTTCCGTCGACGAAGTCATGACCAGAAACATGGATACGCGCAACACCCGGTGCAATTTCAATCTTCTCAATTTTGACCAACGAAAGGCCCAGTGGATTTGGACGGTGGGGTGAGCGTGTCGCAAAAACCCCCACGCGCTTTTCTCCGCCCAACACCGGCGGGCGCACGGTGCCGCCCTTAAAAGCTTCACTTAAATGAAACTGAAAAATGACCCACAGGTGTGAGCACTCCTCGAGGCCCTTAAGGCAGGTCTCATGGGACCAGTCACCGCTCAGCTCCAAAACCGCTCGCAGGGCCGGCGCAAGACCCGGCTGCTTCGGGACCCCAAATTTCTCTCCAAATTCGGAGTGAATTTGACCTATGGCACCTAGCATAAGTTGCTGATTTTTCATTATTGTAACTTCCTCATAAGCTTCATCGTAAGAATGATAACAGAATACAGCTCAATGGAGAAAATATGGTCGAGGCCCTACTGGCAAAACAACTCATTCCAGACGCTGTTATCCGTTGGGGTATTCGTCGCTTATTGCGCGAGCGTTTGAAAGAAATTGAACCGATGAAATCACAAGAGGCCCAGCGCGCTTTTGTAGAAAAGCTGCGCCAAGGTCCGATTGCTGTGCAGACACGCGACGCTAACGAACAACACTACGAAGTTCCGACAGAATTTTATCTCAAGGCCCTCGGCCCTCATTTGAAATATTCCTGCGGCTATTGGGAAAATGGTGACGATCTCCCCGCATCAGAGAAACGAATGCTCGCCCTCACCTGTGAACGTGCGGGACTCGTTGATGGCATGGACATTCTTGAGCTCGGTTGTGGTTGGGGCTCACTCTCGCTTTGGATGGCGGCAAAATATCCGAAAGCGAAAATCACAGGTGTAAGCAACTCGGCGACTCAACGTGAACACATCATGACTGAGGCAAAAAAGCGTGGCCTCACCAATTTGCAAATCATCACCGCCGACATGAACGAGTTTCAGGCCAGCGGCGTCTATGATCGTGTCGTTTCTGTAGAAATGTTCGAGCACATGCGCAACTGGCACATGCTACTGACGAAAGTCAGCGGCTGGCTCAAGCCTGAGGGAAAACTTTTCGTCCATATCTTCGTTCACCAGACCACACCTTACCTCTTTGAAGTCAAAGACGCCTCCGACTGGATGTCGCGTTACTTCTTCTCCGGTGGAATGATGCCAAGCCTGGATCTGTTTAAAAAATTCAATGAGCACTTCCAAGTCGCCCAGCAATGGAAAGTGAATGGCAACCATTACGCCAAAACATCAGAAGCCTGGTTGGTGGAAACAGACCGTCACGCCCAACATTTGCTGCCGATTTTTGAAAAACACTATGGTGCCGGTGAAGGTCGCAAGTGGTTGGAGTGGTGGCGCATCTTCTTCATGTCTTGTGCTGAACTTTTCAAATTTAATAACGGCGATGAGTGGTTCGTAGGTCATTATCTCTTGGAGAGAAAATGAGAAAACGTCTCGCGATTGTTGGAACAGGGATGGCCGGCATGTCGGCAGCCTATTTCTTGCAAAATGATTATGACGTCACTGTTTTTGAGAAAAACAGCTATGTGGGTGGCCACACCAACACAGTTTACGTGAACGAAGATGGCAAAAGCCTTCCCATCGATACGGGCTTCATGGTGTTTAATGAAATCACCTACCCGCTGATGTGCCGACTCTTTAAGAAACTCTCCGTGCCGTACCACGACACGGACATGTCGTTTACCATCTATGACCGTGAGCGCTCGTTCGAATACAATGGCAGCTCTTTCGCCGATATCTTCTCGCAGAAAAAAAATGCCTTGAGTCCTCGTTTCTGGCGCATGCTCATCGATATCATGCGCTTTGGTAAAGGTGTGCCTCGCTACCTTAACGATGCCGGTTATCTCGACATCTCGTTAGGTGACCTGATCACCAAAGAAAAGCTCGGCGCCGGCTTTACTCACGACTATCTCTTACCCATGACCGCCGCCGTCTGGTCTACGCCTCATCATGAAATGCTCCGCTTCCCGGCACGCTCCATGGTGCGTTTTTTACAGAACCACGGACTCACAGGGATCGATACACAGCATCAGTGGAAAACGGTGCAAGGTGGTTCTGAAACTTATAAAAAGAAATTGATCGCCAGCTTTGCTGATAAAATTCGCACAGACAAAGCCGTGCAGAGTGCCCATCGGTCAGGGGAAAAAGCTGTACTCAATTTCAAAGACGGCACTCAAGAAACCTTTGATGTGGTGGTCTTCGCCAGTCATGCGGATGAGACCCGTGAGTTTATCACAGACCTCACCCCGCAAGAACGCGAGATCCTTGCGCCCTTTCATTACCAAAAAAATGAAACCTGGCTGCACACCGACGAGTCCGTCATGCCAAAGTTAAAAAGTAACTGGTCCGCGTGGAACCAGGTGCACCGTGAGGGCGAGCGTTTCACGGTCTACTACATGAACAAGTTGCAACCGATCTCGAAGAATAAAAACTATTTTGTGAATATCAACGGAAACCGGTTTGTAGATGAGTCGAAGGTATTGAAGAAAATCACTTACCATCATCCTGTTTTTAATCTCGATACAGAAAAATCCCAGGCCCGTATCCCGGAACTTAACGCACTCCCGAGTCCTTACCGCTTCTGCGGCGCTTGGTATCGCTACGGGTTCCACGAAGACGCACTGATGTCTAGTGTTGAGCTTTGCCAGAGTATGCTGGGGCGAGACGTTCTATGAACAGCGGCATCTATCTCGGAACGATTGCCCATGTCCGGCGTGCGGTAACTGATTACAAGTTCCAAAGCCGCATGCCGTGGTGGCTCCTTGATCTAGATGAAGTCGAGCAGCTCTCAAAAAAATTTTGGGGATTAAGCCGAGGTAACTTCTCTCTGTTTTCCTTTCGTGACCATGACCACATCAATCTTGGTCATAAAACGGCCAAAGAAAACATTCTTGCTTGGGCCCAGCAGAATGGCGTGAATGAGCCCATAACTAAAGTGCTTCTCCTCACCAATTTACGTACATGGGGCTACGTCTTTAATCCCGTCTCTTTTTATTTCCTTCAGGGGACAACACAGCGATGGGTGGTGACCGAAGTCGGAAATACGTTCTGGGAGCAAAAACCAACGCTGCTAGGTCCATTTACTGGCGACAAGATTGTTCAGCAAATTCCGAAGCTCTTTTACATCTCGCCCTTTCTCTCTCTCGAAAATCGCCTCACTCTGGATGTGAGCTGGCCGAGCGAGAAGATTCGTATTCATATTGATGACCGTTCTCCACAAGATGAGAGCGAACTGATCGCGGTGTTTACCGGCGAAAGAAAAGAAATTACACAGTCCGCGATCTTGAAGCTCGCGGTGGGATTCCCCTTTTTGTGCTTTGGTGTCATGGCGGCCATTCATTGGCACGCATTGAAACTCTGGCTCAAGGGTGTTCCGTTTTTTAGTAAGAATGATCGCAGGGATCTTCAACAGGGAGTTTTTGTATGGAAATCGCGAAAATTTGTGAAGCGCTAGTTCCTCCCTCCATGGTTCGATCGACTGTTGAAGAAGTGCTGTCACGAATCAAGCACGGGGCCTTAGTTATTAAGCACAGCGATGGATCAGAGGTGCGCTATGGCGATACTTCCACGCCACTGCGGATTGAAATTACCGATGATCGTTTCTATCTCCATTGTTTGCTGTTCGGAGATATTGGCTTTGGTGAAGCCTACACCGATGGTTGGTGGACGACGCCCGATCTTGCGGCCACTCTCAAACTTCTTATCAATAACGCAAAAGAAATGGGTGGAATGTCAGGCTCTGATAAAAAAGCCGGCAATCTCTTAAAGCTCGTCAACAAGGGAGCTCAGCTCTTGCGTGCGAACACGATCGCGGGCTCACGCAAAAACATTCAAGAGCACTACGATTTATCCAATGATTTTTATTCGCTCTGGCTCGACTCGACTATGACCTATTCGAGTGCCCTTTGGAACGAGCCCAACATGACACTTGAGCAAGCACAAAAGGCAAAATGGCGCTCACTCGCAGAAAGCCTCGAACTCAAAAAAGACGACGAATTACTTGAGATCGGAACCGGCTGGGGCGGCTTCGCCTGCTTCGCTGTCAAAGAGTACGGGTGCAAAGTAACCACATTCACGATTTCAGCTGAACAACACAAATACGCTGCGGAGCTTTTCAAACGTGAAGGTGTCGCCGATCGCATCACTCTTCATTTGCAAGACTACCGAAAGATCGAAGGCAGTTTTGATAAAATTGTTTCCATCGAAATGATGGAAGCCATCGGCCATGATTTCCTGCCGGTTTTTTTTCGGGTCATTCAAGAGAAGTTACGTCCTGAAGGCCTGATGAGTTTTCAGGTGATCACGACTCCGGACTCGCGCTACCACGAGTATCGCAAAGGGGTCGATTGGATTCAAAAACACATCTTCCCCGGCGGCCTCTTACCGAGCGTTGGGCATCTCCATGAGGTCATTAATAAAGTGACGGACATGCATCTTCTCAAGTTCCTCGACATGGGAACTCACTACGCCAAAACTCTCAACGTATGGGATAAGAACTTTCAATTGGTGAAAGACAAAGTCACTGAGCTTGGTTTCGACGAACGCTTTCAGCGCAAGTGGCACTACTACCTCAAGTACTGTGAAGCAGCCTTCATCACTCGCAACATCTCAGTGGTGCAAGTGACTCTTACGCGTCCGAATAATCTGAAACTGGTAAACGGGGCTTTGTGAAAGGGATGAGGCGTGGGACGCGCGAGGCGTACTCGCGATAGTCAGAGCGCTTCATATATTTTTTCTCGATCAACGGAATGCCCGTGACCTTGAAGAGACTATAGCAAATGGTGAGTGGGCCCACGATGGTCCACGCGGTCCAGAAACCAAAGATATAAATATAAACACCCCACCAAACCAGCATTTCACCGAGGTAGTTAGGAAAGCGGCAATAGACCCACGGGCCAGTCATGCAAAGCTTGCCCTTGTTCGCAGGATCTTTTTTAAAGCGCTCGAGATGCGCATCGGCCCAAGCTTCGAATCCAAGACCGACCGCAAAAACCAAAAAACCCAAAATTTGCTTCATGCCAAAACGTTCAATATCGCCCGACATCCCCAGCTGCACCGGCAAAGATACAACGAACATCGCCGCACCTTGGGCGAGGAAAACTTTCTTGTAAGCCTCTTTGAGGTAATTTGCCCCCCATTGATCGCGCATCGCTTGATAACGAGGGTCTTCACCTTTACCCATGGAGCGCGTTGAAATATGCCAGGCCAAGCGCAAACCCCAAGCACTGATCATCACCAACAGCAAAAGCTTAGGGCCGGTGTGGTAATTCTGCAGGTAGCCGACGATGGCGACCATGACAAAGCCCAATCCCCAAGCGATATCCATAACTGCGAGTTTGTCTTTCTTCCAAGCGATCCAAAAGAAGCCGTGAATAAAGACCAAAATACTCAAGATAATAAACAACATGAAAGCCCACCTGAGGAGATGATTATGCCTATGATTTTAGCACTTCTTCTAACTCTCTCATCAACTTTCGCTCTAGCACAGGAGAAAGCTATGACCTACGCCGATCGTGCCCGTGATGCCTTCACCCGTTTGGACATCAACAACCTGCAGGTGGTGGATGAGTTCTACGACACTAACGTAGAATTCCATGACCCCATCACCCAGCTGAAGGGCAAAGAGAACATGCGCGCTTACTACCGCAAGATGTACAAGGACCTGAAGTCCATCAAGTTCGAATACCAAGAAGCGATCGAAAGCGATAAGACAGTCGTACTGATCTGGACCATGACCTATGCCACGGACAAACTCAACGGCGGTGAACCGATTGTTGTGAAGGGTAATTCACATATCAAGTTTGGCGGCAGCGAAAACAAAGTCATCTATCACCGCGACTACCTCGACGTAGGGGCCATGGTGTATGAGCATGTGCCTGTCTTAGGCTGGGGCGTGCGCAAAATTAAATCAGCACTAGGCGAGCACTGATGCTCCCGCAATCTCTCATCGATCAGATCCTTCCCTACTATCGCGCCCAAGATCCAGGCCATGACTGGGCCCACATCATGCGCGTAGTGAAGACGGCCAAGGCACTAGCGACTGAAGAGAAAGCCGATCTCGCCGTGGTGGTTCCTGCGGCCTACTTGCATGACATCGTGAACATTCCTAAAAACCATCCCGATCGCGCACGCGCTTCAGAACTTGCCGCCGATAAGGCCATCAAGCTCTTGAGCGAGCACCGTTACGATGAGTCGAAGTTTCCCGCGATCCGCACTGCCATCATCGAGCATTCATTTTCTCGTGGACTCACGCCGAGTTCCATTGAAGCCGCCTGTGTGCAAGACGCTGATCGCTTAGATGCCATCGGTGCCATTGGTGTGCTTCGCTGTGCGGCCGTAAATGTAGAAATGAAGACAGCGTTTTATGATCCTGAAGATCCCTTCGCCTCAAGACGACCGCTAGATGATAGAGCTTGGATGGTGGATCACTATTACGTGAAACTACTCAAGCTAGCAGAGACCATGCAAACAGCGGCCGCAAAAAATGAAGGAAAGAAACGCGTGGAGTTTATGAAAGGATTCCTGGAGCAGCTGCGCTCTGAGGTTTAACCTTTTCTATTCTCTTCGGACACAATTTCATTCATATGCCAGAAGTCCCAGGCCCAACCGAACGTGAGCAATCCACCAGTGCACAGCCACAAGAGGCCAGTCCAGATGCGGCCCATATAGAAACGGTGAAGACCAAGGTAGCCAAAGAAAGTAAGAAGAATCCAAGCGATGTTGTAGTTATAGCGACCTGAAACATATTTAATGTCTGCATCTTCTTCCATACCCGGAATCAAAAACGCATCGATCAACCAACCCACTCCGAGCATCCCAAAAGTCGCCATCCACAAGAGACCGGTCCACTTCTTACCGAAGTAAAAACGGTGCGACCCGGTGAATCCAAAGACCCACAAAAGGTAACCGGCAATAAGACTATGACCTGCAGCTGGAAAGGCGGATTTGTTCATGCTAACACTTTCTCGAGTCATTCACCTTTTGACAAGGACACGTTATGTGGCAACCCGATCCTGATTTACGGCGCAGCGCTTTGGGGCTGATCGAAGGCGAGAAAAACCTCGTCGCCAATCTCGCCAACCTGGCGGCCGTCATTTACCACTCCATGCCAGGCCTTAACTGGGCCGGCTTCTACATGTGGGATCACAAACACAACGAGCTCGTGCTTGGTCCCTTCCAAGGTAAGCCCGCTTGTTTGCGCATCAAAAGTACTCGTGGTGTATGTGGAGCTGCCTACACAACTCAAAAAACTAAGCGCATCGACGACGTCCACGCCTTTCCAGGTCATATCGCCTGCGATGCGGCCTCACGTTCGGAGCTTGTCATTCCCTTAATGTGGGAAGGAACATGTGTAGGAGTCCTCGACCTCGATTCGCCTGAACTGGCCCGCTTCTCAAAAGAAGAAGCTCTTTTTCTGGAAAACTTGGTAGATGAGATCTGGCCGCTGGTTTGGAAAGATAGGGAGTAACAATGCCTTTTGAATATTCGATGCTCGCACTGATGACGCTGTTTTTTCTTTTTGCTTGGCTGCCAGGGAGCATGGGAAAACTTCGCTCTTACGGAATGCGGTGGGTGGCCTCCAACAGAGAGCCAGTGAAAGATAAAGAACTTCTTCCTTGGGCAGGACGAGTTGATCGCGCTTTCAACAATCTCAAAGACAACTACCCTGGGTTTGCTGTTGTCATTCTCTTGCTTGGTACCACGGGACGTTTTGATGAAAGTACCAGTATCGCTGCGGCCCTCTACGTCCTCATGCGCTTATGTCACTTTGCGTTTTATTGGTATGGATCTGTGAATGGGCGCGCACTCAGTTACATCGTAGCTCTCGGCGCGAATGTCTTTTTGCTGATTAAGGCTTTCTAAAAAAGAAAGGGCCCCGAAGGGCCCTTTTAGCTATGGTTTTCCGAGAGTCGCACGGTCTGGGATAATGAATTCTTGTTCTGAAAGGTCTGCGATCGACTCGATGGCGTAGAGAAGCATCGAGAGTTTTGGAATCACCAAGTTCTTAAAGTCTGGGCCAGCGTTCATCAAACGACCCATCTCATCTTGCCACAGTTTACCGTTCCAAAGATCAACCATGTCGAAGATCTCACGTTGTGCACGCATATCACCTGAGCGAGCGGCATCAACCTTTGCTTGCAGTGAGCGAGTCACACGCAACATGTCGAGGTAGATTTGGAAGTCTGTATTCCCCATCGCCATTTTGATAGACGCGAGTTCTTGAAGCTCGAGACGAACAACTTCAATCAATGAAGATGAAGCTTTTGAAACAGTTCCCGCCAAGCCGCGGTTCCAGCCGTAAGAGTCACGCAGCTGGCCTACCAAAGTGCGCATGGCCGTAATCGAGTTCTTCAAGCGAGAAACATCATCGTAGTCAGTCAAAAGTTCATTCAAAACAGTTCCGAACACTACGATCAAACGTGCGTTTTCTTGAACGCGCCAGTCGACGATTGAGTAAAGGAATTTCCCTTGAGCGTTCTTTGCATCAGTGAGAGCAATACCTTCACGAAGAGCTTCGCTAAAACGATCTAAGTGACCACGGTGACTGCGGGCAATCTCAACGCGAAAGTTTTCCAAATTCCGCTGAACACCCTTGTAGGATGCTTTTAGAATATTAGTGGCACTCGTTAAGCTTGAGTTCAAGTAAGTTGGGATGCCCGTATTCAAATGAAGCTTGGTAAGTGTGTGATCGTAATCCGTGTTAATGGTGATCTGATTGATACCAGAGTCGCCAAAGTCCTTGCTCTGAGATTTAAGTGAAGTGCCCGCTGCACCAGTCATGGTGTTGCCGTTCCATGTGCCACAGTAATAACTAGAATAGTAAATGTAGTCGCAGGTATAATCGACTTTCTTCACTGGAATTTCAGACGTGATTGTATAAGTTTTGCCACCGCCAACAATTTTAACGGCAAGACCAAGACTTGCAAGGTCACAGGTTCTGTTGGTCCATGTACACGCTTTCGTTAAATCAACAACGATAGCGGTATCAGTAAAAGAAATCGGATCGTTCTGTTGCGCCTGAGCTCCTAGAGAAGCTGTCAGAGCGAGAGCTGCAATAAATAATTTTTTCATTTTCATTCTCCCTAGAGATCGAGTTCGGCTTCGAGTTCAAGGATCTTCGACTCAATTTTTCTTTCCTTCACGTCGTAACGCTCAAGGATGTCTTCCTTAATTCGCAAAACGTCGAGGATCACGTAATCGAAGCGACCAGAGAACATCAAACGATCCAAGAGCTCTTGGTTGTCATTGATGATTTTTGCCATCTTCAGTGAACGGTGAGCGGTGATCAAGCTGCGCTCGTCACGCACGAGTTCAGAAGCATTTGAGAGCAATGCGATCTTCTTCATCGGAAGAAGAACTTTAGGCCAAAGCTCTGAATAGAAGTCTTTCTCATACTGAAGGTCTTGAGATAGAGAGCGTGTAATCTCAAGGAACTCAGCACCCCAGTTATCATCGTTCACGCGTTCAGCGCGGTAACGGCGGTATGAGGCCGGAGCTGGTTCAGTAGCCGAGAAGATTTGGCCCGCAAGAATGCGCGCGCAGGTCTCTTCGAATTTGAAGGTGATGTTCTTGACGTCACGACGAACACGGAACGAGTAGTCCGGATCGTAGCCTGGGATACCGATGTTGTGGACGAGTTCACCATCAGCGAAGACCTTGATGAAGCCGTCGTTGCGAATGCCTTCAGCACTGACGAGCATGCGCTCAACGTAGCTGTGGTCGCGGGGAACATCGACCGAAAGAGTGTCGCCTGGGCAGTAGCGGCCTGTTTTGCCGAGGTCCGCGAAGTTGATCACACCGGCTTGAGCGCCGAATGATGTTAAGAGAGCGAGAGCGATAAATTTAGTTTTCATATATTTAATCCCTTAGGGTTTTATGTTCTATTCGCGGTTAAGGTCGTACTTCTCGATGATGTCCTGCTTAATGGTCATCATATCGAGAGCGAGACGGTCATAGCGTACGTCCATTAACATAATGTCGCTTTCAAACAAGAGAGCTGAGTCGTCGATCGCATCAAGCAAGATGACGGCCTTCTCTTTAGTACTCAATGAGCGCGCATCGCGAGCGTTGTCAGACGCTTGTACTTTCAAAGCGGCTACTTTCAGTGGCTTCAAGAAGCGAGTGAAGACGTCGTAACCAAAAGGTGTTCCGCCGCTCAAAATGGTGAACTCATGAACGAGATCAAGTACTGATTGGCCCCACTGGTCAACATCGTATGAACGACGTTGCTGGCGGCTCAAGCCCTGGTATGAAGAATAAACTTTTCTTTCAGTGTAGATTTTGAAGCCCAAAAGCTTCACGCGGCTGCGGTCTTGAACTTTCAAAACGATTTCAGATACGTTGCCACGGATAACAATTGGATAATCTGGATCACGGCCCGGAACACCCAAGGTCGCAACTTCATCACCATCAGCGTAGACTTTCGCGAAGCTGTAGTTACGTTGAGCACCTTCGGCGGTGATCATCAACTGCTCAACATAGTGAGGGCGGTTGTCGTTGAACTTGAATGAGATGTTCTCATTGGCATCAAGCGTTTTGATGTATTCGTTGCCTAAGAATCCACGACCTTCGACTTTCAAGTCGATGACCGAAGGAACTTGAGCGAAGGCCTGACCGGCCACGAGACCTAAGACTGCGATGACTGTTTTCAATGATTTCACAAAAATCTCCCTGGAGATGTTAATTGGATTACTTCATGGCCTTGCATTTCTCGATCGCTTCGCGTCCGAGAACTGCTAACTGTTTCGTGGTCGCACCACTCTTTGCGTTCATTTTTTGCTGGTTGAGAACGCAGGCGCGGGCTTTATCTGAGAGCGAGCAGGCCTGGTAAGCATCTTCCATCTTTAGTCCCTGGCCACGCAGAGTCTTCAAGCACTCCACCCCGGAAGCGACCTCTGCCGCTTGGGCGTGAACAACGAACATGAATACGAACAAAGTGAAAGCAGCTTTCATACAGACTCCTTTACAAGTGTCTAAACTTTAGACACTTCAAGCCATTGATTCCCTTGCGGGTTACTCGTTATGGGGAGATATGATGCAGATAGTGTGCCGGCCTAAGCGGCTTGCGCTGGAATTGAGACTTCGGCGCTAACAGCGCCTTTGCCTTTGCGGAAGAAGGCCCAGTAGAAGCCCACGGCCATGAGATAGAAGAAAGATGCCACCACAAACGAAGAGCGGAAGCCATAAGACTCGATCAACCACCCACCGACCTGACTAGAAAATGTCCAGGCGGCGTTGTAGCAAAAAATCAGTATCGAAGAGGCAAATAAACATTCGTGCTCTTTGACTTTTTCCATCTCAAAAAGCGAAGTCACTGGGCCACTCATGTTCATCAGCATTCCGCGCATGAAGAAGCTGCCCAACACCAAGGCCACACTGGAGGCCATCGCCATGGTAAGCATGAACGGAACAGACAGCAGCGCCGTGAACATCATGAAGCGCAACCGATCGATACGATTCACCAGCATCGGCGCCATGAAGATTCCGCTGAACATGCAGAGCTGAAGAATTCCAAAGGCATTCCCAATGGCAGCGCTGCCGAGATCAAAACGTTTAGAGAGATAGACGTTCATGAAAGGGATAATCATGCCCGCGCCTAAAGCGATAGAGATTTTAGGAGCGATGAGTTTTCCCATCATGCGCCAATCTTTATCTTTCAGCCCACCGATGAATTTATGAGATATCTTGGGAACAGGTGCTCTGAGAATACGACTGTAGGGCCAGAGCGATAAAAGTGTAATTCCCAAAGAAACTGCCATGGCGTAGCGGTAGGCATCGACCATCACAAGACCTGGAAAGATGTTTCGCAGCACTTCGGGAAGCTGACCACCCACCATAAAGCCCAATAATTGAGAGCCCATCACGGCGGCTGAATTCATAGTGAAGGCATACACTCGTTGATCAGGATGCGTGTGACGGAAGATAAACGGAGCAACCGAGATGTTGAAGATCGCGAGGCCCATGGCCCCCATCAAACCAAACAGAGTGTAGAGCTCGACGCTGGAAGAAAGCACTTGTGAGATGTAGCAGATGGCGGAAATCACCAATCCCGCTATCAAAAGCGGTTTGGCCGCAAAACGTTCGAGCACGAATGCAGCGGGAAACGCCATGAGTGCAGTTCCCAAAGATGCCGTGGAAGCAAGGCTTCCCATCACACCTTCTTTCAAACCAGATTCACGCAAAAAAAGATTGAATAACAATCCGTGCACGGAATTACCGAACGCCATCAATGCGTGTCCCATGAGGAACAATTTCAAGTTATCGGGAAGTTTTTGATAATGTTGTCTGTAGTGGCGAACCATAAGCCTTCCTGGCTTGTTCATCTTACGCCTAAGTTCGGGCCTAAGCTACGCGCAACTTTTTCCAATTTTACCTCTCAAAAAAGACTGTTGAGTTTGACACCTATCATGGCCCCTTCCTATGATGACGGTACTCTAGGAGCTGCACATGAAGTGGATAATTTTACTCAGCCTTTGGTCATTTTCTGCGCTTGCGCAAACTCCTTTTGTTTTCATGCGTGAGTCGAGTGCGGGCAAGCACATCATCTTGCGCCAGGGAAATACGGAAACTCCCCTGACCTCAGGAAAAACCAAGCATCTCTACCCGGATATCTCAGCAGATGGTCAGTGGGTCGTTTGGGTCGAAGGGCCCAATGAACGTGATCTTTCAGTTGTGCTTTATAACACCAATACTCGTTCACGTGAGCGCTGGAGCACCGGTCGCAAAGGCGCCACTCTCCATCCACGCTTCACAAAAAACGGTCAGCATATTTTCTTCTCTACTCCAGAGCGCGGAGGAAACAAGATCGTGTCATTTGCACCGGCCAATTCGCGGACACGTTTGATGGGTCGAGAAGCTGATGGCACAAAGGTCTATCGGATTACGCCGGAAGTTATACCTCATGACGGGCAGGGCTTCTTCCCGCGCCCATCCAATGACGGAAGCTTTGTAGTTTTTCAGCAGAACACACTTTTTAAAAAAGAAATCGTTGAATACAACATTGTTACAAAACAATCCCGTGTCCTCACAGACGGCATTAGCCCGGCCCTTTCGAACGATGAAAACTGGATCCTCTTCAGTGCAAAAGTTCAAGGCTCTTGGGACATCTGGCTAATGAATCGTCATACGGGAGATTCTGTCGCGCTCACCAATGACCCGAAAGATGAAACAGAGCCGACGTTCACAACAGCTGACAACGTGGCCTTCGCCTCTAACCGAGACGGAAGTTTCCAGATTTTCCAAGTGGCCAAAGGTGAGTGGCAACAACTTGTAAAAAGCGAACACACTGATACAGCACCTATGTTTGCCGGTGAAACTCGCTGGCAACAAAGTCTTAAAACACCCATGCCTTCTCCTGTTCGCTTCGGCTTCGCTTCGGTTCAGCACTACGGCAGAATTTTCATCTGTGGTGGTCAACTCGGGACGATCGCGACCAATACTTTACAGGTCTATGAACCATCACTTGGGCGTTGGTCTGAGCTGGCCCCTCGTCCCCACGCAAGCCACAGCTTTCCCATGATCGCTTTCGGGCAGTACCTCTATGCTTTTGACGGGGCCATTGATCGCTATGATACAGAAACGAATACTTGGGTGACTCTTTCGTCCACGTCTCGTGCCTCAGCTTCTCTGTCGGCGGTGACCATCAATAACAAAGTGTACTTGCTGGCAGATGGCAATTCGACCGTCGAAATCTTTGATCTGTTAACTGAAAGAATGAGCCAGGCGAGCTGGGCTCTTCCAGTTCGTCAAAACTACACCGCCATCGAGTTGAACGATCAGATTGTTTTGGTGGGCGGAATGTATCAAGTCACGATGATTGATCCAACAAGCGGTCACACCCGAGATTTAGCACGCCTACCGTTTGCGATTCCAAATCCTGCAGTGGAAGTTCTAGGAGATGATCTCCTACTCTTCGGCGGAAGCTTGGCCGGGCAGTTAACCTCGAGTGTCTATGCCTTAAATCTTAGTAAAAACAACTGGCGACACACCGGACGCTTTCTTTCAGAATCCAAGAGCTTGCCACAAGTCGTTCCACATAATGGAGGGTTAGCGATTCTGGGCGGCCAAACTGAAGAAGCCCTCGTAAGTACGTTTGAAGTGTTTTCACCTACCTCAAAATAATGGCACGCGATCTTGCATCCTTAGGTGCGGGTCGCGGCTAAATATTCAAATAGATTAAGTCTTCTTAAATATCTCGATTCTTTTCGAACCAAAACCGTGATCGAATTTAAAATGAGCCTATCTCTTAAAGGGGTTCAAATGCACAAGCTGGCTGCAGTCTCATTCTTATTACTCTTTTCTACAGTAGGGTCTGCGAAAGATTCGGTTGCACCTAAGTCACCCAGCAATATCTCCGCATCAATCGTGACAGAAAAATCACTGAAGCTGAGTTGGAAAGACAATTCCACGGACGAAGTGGGCTTCGAACTCAAGCGCTCATTAGGCGCATCTGTCGTCATTATCAATCTTGGTGCGAACGTTACGTCTTACAGCGACGCCAACCTTAAAGCGGCCAGTAGCTACAGCTATTCATTGCGATCTTACAAAACAAAAAAATCCGTCAAATCATTCTCTCTGCCTGCTTCATTATCAGTGAAGACTCTCAGTGCAGTGGTGGTCACTCCTCCACCAGCTCCAGCTCCAACACCCGCACCTACACCAGCTCCAACGCCTGCCCCTACTCCTTCTCCAAGTCCAGTGACCGGCCTAAAGGCCTTCCCGTCAGCAGAGGGCTTTGGTGCAAAAGCGGTGGGTGGACGCGGCGGTAAAGTCTTCATTGTCTCTAGCCTTGCAGACAGCGGCATCGGCTCGCTACGCGAGTGTGTCAGCTTCCCTGGTCCACGTATCTGCGTGTTCAGCGTCTCAGGCACCATCCTCTTGGATTCCGCCCTCGCGATTAACAGCCCCTTCATAACTATCGCAGGGCAGACTTCTCCCGGTGGTATCCAGCTTCGAAACCGCAACAACCTTCAGTCGCCGATTCTCATCGATGCGAATGATGTTGTAATTCGTCACCTTCGTGTTCGACCTGGCCCGTCGGTGCAAACTTCGGATCTCGTTGATGCCATCACCATCGCATCAAAAGACCGCCCGGCTCACCGTGTGATCATCGACCACGTATCTATGTCCTGGTCGACCGACGAGCTTGTGCAGTCGGGTCCGGCCGCAAGCGACCTCACCATTCAGTGGAGCTTCGTGTACGAGGGCCTCTCACGCTCTACTCACGTGAGCGGAGAGCACAGCAAGGGCCCTTTCTTGAAAGGTAATCGCACCACTCTCCACATGAACTACATCGCCAACAACACCCGTCGCGTTCCAAACGTGTCTTCGGCGTCGAAGACGGCGCATCAGGTAGATCTCGTGAACAACGTTTTCTACAACGCGAGAGAGGCTTTCGGTGAGTTCTACGACGAGCACGGAAAGATCAACATCAACCTCGTCGGCAACCTCTTTCAGATGGGCCCAGAATCGTTTACAAATCTGAATGGTACCTATGCGGCCTTTGACTATGCCAACTCAGGTAAATACGGCTTCGCGCTCTATTTGAAAGATAACCTAGATCCGAATCGTCGCGGGTTGAGTGGTGAGGCTGAAAATCTTATTCTACCCATGACCTCACGCGTGTACGTGGTACCTCAACCGGTTGGCCAGGGACTGACGGCCGCTGCCTACCCTGTGAAGCAAGCTGCGCTCGACGTGCTCGCTTTTGCGGGATCAAATCTTCCCATGCGTGATACGCAAGATGCACGCGTGGCCCGTGAATTCTTTAACTGCCAGGGCACGATCATTGATAATCCTACAGAAGTCGGAGGCTGGCCTCAAATGTACAGCGGTACTGCGCCACTTGATTCAGATCGTGATGGTATGGCGGACGCTTGGGAAGATCGTCGACTCCTCAATAAAAACTCTGCCCTTGATGCGAATGGGGATGACGACAAAGATGGTTACACCAACGTTGAGGAGTATCTCAACGAATTGGCAGGAGATAACGTAAGCATGATTGGCAAAGGCCTGGGAACATTGCCGGCCCATCGCTGCGGCCGCTAGATCAATCAAGACAGCATAAAAAAGGCTCCCTAAGGGAGCCTTTTTTATTTGAAAACTATTTCTGACGAAGAAACGTTTCTTTCGTTTCTGGCTCACCAAAGACAGATGCTTCTGCAGTTCCACGGTAAGTGATGACCGCTAAACAGAATTTTCCATCAGCACCAGCAACAGCGTTGTACACACCCGGACGATTTGAACGGTGATCAACGACAACACGAACAAAAGTCGGAACTTCAGTGGCTTCAGAAACAACACCACACAACTCAGCCGTTGGTTCGCCTGAGCGAACCATGGTGAAAGATGTGATTTTGATGCTAGCTGCGAAAGCAGAAGTTGAGAGAACGAGTGACGTGAGAACGATAAAGTTTTTCATATGATCTCCTTTGAAAACCTAATGGAGAAATGGTCTCAAAGTGAAATCAGATTGGCTGCAAACAAAGCATTTCGATCAGTTATCTTTGCGAAGCAATGTGGCCGAAAAGCATCAGCTTGTTACGTGATGGACAACAAACTAGACGCCCGACTTACCGTAGTTGGATAGAACTCGAGCGGAAGGGTCATTCACATTGCACCCTTCCCACGACTTGTTCGGCATCCAGAAGTCTTTGATCATGCCTGAACGTCCTGGATAGAACTCTTCAAACACATTGCGATACCACAGTGACTCTTTCGTGAACGGAGTGCCGTGGGGATATTTGTTTTTCGCATTCGCCATCTCGGCGTCGCTGATATTGTTCTCGCCGTACGCCTTAAGCGTATCCACCATCGAGTGGCCAACGGCATCGGAGAACGCCGCTTTTTCACGCCAAAGAATTTCGTCAGGCAGGATGTTCATGCCATCAAAGGCCTTGCGCAAAATGTATTTACCCATGCCGGTGGTGTTCATCTTCATCTCGGCCGGAATCGACATGCAGTACTCAACGAAATCAAGATCAGCGAAGGGAACACGAGCTTCCAATGAGTGCGCTGAAATACAACGGTCAGCGCGAAGCACGTCATACATGTAGAGTTCATCTACACGTTTCACTGATTCTTTTTGAAACTCCGGACCGTTCGGTGCGAAGTCGGTGTACTTGTAACCAAAAATCTCGTCGCTCACTTCACCGGTGAGCACTACTTTGATCTTGGTTTTTTCGTGGATGTATTTGCAAACGAGGTACATCCCAATCGACGCACGAATGGTGGTGATGTCCCAAGTTTCCAAGTGCCAGATCACATCACGAACGACCGCGAGTGTGTCTTCTTCAGTGAAGTAGACTTCGTGGTGATCAGATTTAATGAAGTCCGCGACTTTTTTCGCGTAAGGAAGATCGATGGGGTTCTTGTTCAAACCTACCGAGAATGTGACCAGAGGTTTTTTCAAGACATGAGCAGCAATGCCACACACGAGACTTGAATCCAAACCACCCGAGAGTAAGTAGCCCACAGGTACATCGGCCACCAAGCGCTTGCGAACGCCTTCAATCAAACGATCGCGGATTTCGTTGAGAACTTTCTCTTGTGAGTCCGTGGTGAACTTTTTGACTTCGGTGATGTTGCGATAAGAAACGAAGTTTCCATCGCCGTCATAGTAGTGGCCCGGAGGAAACGGCGTGACTTTATCACACATGCTATGAAGCACCTTCGCCTCAGAAGCAAACATGATCTTTCCGTCAGTCGTTGAGTAACCATAGAACAACGGACGAATCCCGATCGGATCACGTGCGGCGAACATCTTTTGTTTTTCGCCATCCCAAATCAACAAGGCGAATTCCGCATCCAGGCGACGGGCCGTTTCGGCAATACCGTATTGGCGGTAGAGCGGAAGAATCGGCTCACAGTCTGAATGAGACTGGAATGTATAAGTGTCTTTGTACTGCTCGTAGAGGGCCGGGTAATTGTAAACTTCACCGTTACAAAGCAACCAAACTGAACGCTCGTGGTCTTTGAAAGGCTGATCCCCAGCGTGCGACGTGTCCATGATCGCCAAACGATGAAACCCGAGGGTGACTTCGCCATTCGGTTGAATCACACGAGTATCATCCGGCCCACGGTGTGTGAGTTCGTTGAAAGTCTCTTTGAATTGGGGGAATTTTAAGGCGTTCCCGAGGGAACCAAACAAACCGCACATGACCGCATCCTTGAGGGCTCCGGGACCGACCTGGTCCCTGGCGAAATCCTAGCATAGTGCACTCCTGCCATCGGGAATAGCAAAATTTGCCGTCGGCCTCTTACACTTTGAACGGGCGTAAAATAAGGCATGTCTAAAAGTGGACCTTTTGTCCCTGAGCTTGTGGAAGTTGAGCGTCTCGCCGAGGCGCACAGTAACTACGTGCGTATGGAAAACCTCGGCAGCGTCACCACCGGGCACACCAGCTTCCCTATTCTTGGTCTTGTCATGGGAAGTAAGGACCCGGCTGCGCCGACTTGTGGGCTCTTTGCCGGTGTTCACGGTCTTGAACGTGTGGGTACCCATGTCTTGTTGGCATTTTTGCGCACACTTTTTGTTAAGCGCGCCTGGGACAAAGACTGGGAAGGGTTTTTTGAGAAATACCGTCTCGTGACCATTCCCGTCATCAATCCTACTGGCTTTGCTTTGAACCGCCGCTCCAATGCTCGCGGTGTGGATCTCATGCGCAACGCTCCTGTGGAAGCGGAAGGAAAACTTCTGCTTGGCGTCTCAGGGCAGACCTGGAGCCCTCACCTCCCTTGGTATCGCGGTCACGATGGACTGGAAGTTGAAACCAAGGCCGTCGGTGACTTTGTTGAACGCCATATGTTCGCTTCCAAAGCAGCTGTGACCCTCGATCTACATTCGGGTTTTGGTATGAAGGATCGACTTTGGTTTCCCTGGGCCCGCTCCGCTTCGATCTTCCCCCACGGGCCGTCCGTGGAGAGATTGCTGCAACTTTTTGAGACGACCTACCCTTATCATGTCTACAAAATCGAACCACAAAACCATAGCTACATGACTCACGGGGACCTATGGGATTGGCTCTACATGCGCCATCAAGCGGCCAACTCAGGAGTGCCTTTTCTCCCGCTGACTCTCGAGATGGGTTCATGGATGTGGGTGAAGAAGAATCCTATGCAGATGTTCATGGCCGACGGGATGTTTAACCCTGTTAAAAAGCACCGTTACGCCCGGACGATGCGCCGTCACCTGCATCTTCTCGAGTTCCTGCTGCGCTCAGTGGGCTTTCATTCCCAATGGGAGTGAAAATTTTACAGATCTCCCTCTGAAACTCTAGCCTCGGGCTATCATCCCTCCGTGCGATTTTTCATTCTTTTGCTTCTTATTTCTCAGTCTGTTTTTGCTTCATTTGAAGCGGCGACCATCTATGGCGAAGATGATCGTGAAGAAGTGGATGATGTTAATCTCGCCGGCCTCTCGTTAGGTGTTGTCGTTGCTCTTCCAACTCAGTTCACTTGGCAACTTCCCATCGTCGCCGCTCCGACTTTAGAAAAACGCTTCAAGGTTTGTAGCTCTGATCGTTATGCTAGCCAGCCGTCGATTGGCAGTTGCACCGGCGTTCATCTCGGCAAGGGTTTAGTCCTCACGGCTGCTCATTGTGTGAGTAACGAACTGAGCTGTGAGAAATTTAGCTGGGCCTTTAACTTCCGCACCGATGTCGTGGGCGAGCAAGCAGGTACTCTCGAATTGCAGGATATTTTTAAGTGCCAAAAAATTATCGCCACAGATAAAGATCTCGACATCACCCTCTTGCAGCTAGAAAAAAGCGCGCGAAAGATGCCTCATCTTTCGCTGAGCTTGACTGCTCCGATGACCGAACGGATTTTTGCTATTGGCTCACCGCTTGGTCTTCCCCTTAAGTTCTCAGGCATGGGAACACTTTCCACCGATGGCACGGCCGCGCTTGATGTTTTCACGGGCAACTCGGGCTCGCCGATCTTTAATGAAAATCAGCAAATGATTGGGATGTTGCAAGGTGGCCACGAAGATTTCTCAGTGACCGAGCAAGGCTGTCGCGAATCTTTTGTCTTGGAAGACACCGCTCATGAAGAACAACTTTTCAAGCTTTCAAAGCTTCCTGCTGCTTTCAAAAAGCACATTCGTCGGGCCCAATAGCACGATCGGTGCTAAGCTTTTCTCATGCCCACGCTCGATTGGAAAAACTATCACCATGTTGTCGTCCTCACCGGTGCCGGTGCTTCGGCCGGTTCAGGTCTCGCCACCTTTCGTGACAGCAACGGTCTATGGGAAAATCATCGTATTGAAGATGTCGCTACTCCGGAAGCGTTTGAACGCGACCCCTATCTTGTTTGGCGTTTCTACTCCATGCGCAGGCTCAATGCTGGCGCCGCTCATCCTAATCCTGCTCATCGAGCGCTGGATGAATTCGCTGCGGACTTCAAGGGCCATTTCACTCTCATCACACAAAATGTGGATGGACTGCATAGACGCGCTCAAGGTCGCGGTCACCTCGATGCACTTTGCATGCACGGAACCTTGGAAAAATCTCGCTGCACCAGTTGCGAGCAAGTTTTCTGGGACGATATGGCCTGGGTTCCTGAAGTGGGTTTGCCTCGCTCGGCGGGTCTGCTTGATGCTCATCAGCGAGCGAGCGGTGAAGCTCTCGGGCAATACAAAATTGCCAGCAAAAACGGTATTCCACTTTCTCCCTGCTGCGGAGTTATGTTGCGTCCCCATATCGTGTGGTTTGGCGAACAGCCTTTTCAGTTGGATCGCATCTGGAAAGAATTAGAGAAGTGTGACGTGTTCATTAGTATCGGCACGAGTGGCCAGGTTTATCCTGCAGCGGCTTTTCTAGAAATCGCAAAATCACACAAAGCCACCACCTTGGTGCTCAACATGGAGGCCTTGCCTCAGCATCCTTATGTGGATCACTTCGTGCAAGGTGCAGCCGAAATCATCGTGCCACAAGAATTTAAATTAACCTGATGTGATGATCTTAAATTTCTCGAAGTGAACAGCCGCGCGAGCTTTCGCTGCTTCACGCACACGAATCAGATCGGCCGGCAGACGAGCATCCTGTTCTACTTCCACTACGGGCGTAACATATTCGTTTTTCCACACGTTCATGAGTTTGATACGTGAGTAGTAAGTTTTTAAACCGACGTTGTAGCCGTATTCTTCAATCGCCACGAATTGGCCCTTAGACGATGCACCAAGTGCATGGATCATCTCGACCCGGCCAGCGGCCAAACAAGCAAAAGACATCCACAGACCTAGAAGAGCACTCAAGCATTTAACCATCTGATTTCTCCCCGTTATGCCCTTTATAGAGCAAGGCGGGGGCCAAAGCGGGCTCCTAGTCTTGGGAGGTTACCTCGGCTGGAGTGTCTAAAATTTCGACAGCAATTTTACCGCAAGATCACAGGCGTTTTGCCGATAAGTCTTGTGATGAAATTCTTCTTTTTATTCACGCTGATTTCTTGCAACGCTCTTGCTATCGACTCTTCTGAGTATATGGCGCGCATTGAGCAAATGGTGGCCGCCGGTGCCATAACAAAAGAAGCCGCTCATAGCGAAAAAGTGCAGCTCTCTCGCCCTCAAGGACAAGGGGCCGTCCAACGAGGAATCGCCCAGCGCGGTTTGGCGAGTGTTACTCCCGAGCTCAAGCCACTGAAAATCAAACGCTTCAAAGCCAAGCCCATGGAACTCTTGCTCGATTGAAGCCAGTGCAGTATTTAATCTGCATGCAACACCCACTAGAAAAATACATCCGTAACGTTCAAGACTTCCCCAAACCAGGCATCGGCTTCAAGGACATCACGCCTATTATGCGTGATCATTTGCCTGCCATGATTGAAGCGATGTCCGCCGGTATTAACTGGAATGAAATCGATTACGTCATCGGCATCGAATCCCGCGGTTTCATCCTTGGAAGCGCCATGGCCTTGCAAAATGGAAAAGGCTTCTTGCCTGTCCGCAAAAAAGGCAAACTGCCCCCACCAGTCGTCGCGCAAAATTATACTCTCGAATACGGCACAGACACCCTCGAGATGGCCGTGAACGATAAGAAAGCCCGCGTCCTTTTGGTGGACGATGTGCTTGCCACCGGTGGAACGCTCAATGCCACACGTACCTTGTGCGAAATGAATCAATTCGAAGTAAAGGGCATGGCGGTTTTTATTAACCTGAGCTTCTTAAACAACTTTGCCTCGTCGGGGCAGAAGATTCACTCCGTCCTGACTTACTGATTTAAGTCTTTCGCCCAGAGCATTTCGCGTTAAACTTAACTCATGAAACAAAACACTCTGCCATGGATGGTGGTCTGTCTCGGTTGGCTCCTCGCCTTCCCTGTACTCGCCCTCGACATCAACGAAACTCTTCCCAATGTACGAATCTTGGCGGTTTATCCCGGCAACATCGTGGTGCTTAGTCGTGGACTTGAAGATGATGTTTCAGTAGGCACCCACGCGAAGCTGCGTGCAAGTGAGGGTTATGCGGCCCGTGCCCTTTGTGTGAAGAGCGGACTACTTACATCTCACTGGAGAATCTATCGCGTAGTCGAAGGCCAATTGATTTCCAAAGATCTCACCTACTCTCTTATTGGAATGGATGCCTCAGAGGCCCCACGCAACGTAGAGAACTGGCAACGTATTGACCATGAAAAAACGGTTCCAGCTTTTGATGAGTCCTACTTGCAAGCACCAGAGAAAGCTCCGGCGGAAATGGTGAAGAGTGATTTGCCAGAGAGCCTGGAAGGCGAAGACAAGATCGTGAAGCAAAGTGCGACGTCTCAACTCATTGAGCGCAACTTTGATGTGAAACGACTGAAGAATGACTTTGAGAACATTTCAGGAAGTGTGCAAATTTCTCCCTGGAACCAGATGCAGGGTGGAGATACCCGCGGTCAAAACCTCGGTTACGCAATCAGCTTAGGAAACGAAGGCAAAAAATATGTTAGTCGCGCCATTTTTAGCCGCTCACAGTACAGTCTCAAGGATGGAGAAACAGGAGTTAAGTCTCGTTACGAAACAACGGATGTTAACGCTTTTTTTGTTGTAAGAAATTTTTCAGGAACAACAGAAGCCTTCAGCGATGTGACATTTCGCCAAGCACGGTATGGTCGCGTCGCGACTCCTCAGAAGCAATATCTTATTTCGCCGATTGGGCTCAACTGGCGTTTGCCTAATGGCGCGAGCTTCGTCACAAGAAGTACCATCAGTTACGCTCCGACATACGATACGCGCACGCATGAGTTGATTGAAGAAGATGGGGATATCACGACGAAAGACAAGATGACCATCCGCCACTCTTTCCATTGGCTAATTAACATGGAGTTCACAAAGCAATTTGGCGTTAGGTTCAATCTTGATTGGCGGCCAGCGCAGGATCTCACGACCTGGGCACTCGATGCCTCAGACAACATGGCCTTGGCCAGCACACAAGCGATCTTCAAACTTTCAGAGCAGTTCTTCATGGAGTACAACTATCAGTGGCTTGACGACGCCCAACTCCGCCGCATCAACAAAATGAAACGCGTGGTGAAAACATCCTCACTGAATCTGAGATACGAATTCTAGGTTAAACCTATGAAGACAGTTGCTATTGAAACCCTGCCGACTGATATCCAGGGACCACTCCTCATATCTCCACATCTCTTTGCAGATGAGAGAGGTCAACTCGCAAAATTCTTCCGTGACGATGAACGCTTAGGAGAATTCTACGTACAGGGTGTCACCGAAGTTTTCCATACGACATCGCAAAAGAACGTTCTCCGTGGTCTGCATTTTCAGCACGCCCCCTATGAGATTGAAAAAATTGTTCACGTCATCAGCGGCGCTATTCTTGATGTCATTGTAGACATCCGTCCTCAGTCGCTCACATTCAAAAAAGTCTTTTCGATTAAACTTGATGCTCAGATGAAGCAAAGTCTCTATATCCCGAGAGGTTTTGCTCACGGCTACCTCAGTCTAGAGCCGGCGACTTGTGTGCTCTATCTCCAAGCTGGCGCTTACAGTCCTACCCATGAAGCTGGGATTCATTTTGCGAGCCTTGGTTTCGATTGGGGAATCAAAGACCCGATCGTCTCATCAAAAGATGCTCACTATCCTCATCTCGAAGTGATCCAATGGAAGTCCTAGTTACGGGTGCTTCTGGATTTTTGGGTACACACCTTGTGGAGCATCTCACAGCACAAGGTCATTCCGTTCATGCGTTGATGCGTCCAACGTCAGTAGCGAAATGGAGCAAGACTCTTTCTGTTAAGACATTTATTTTTGAGTCCAACACAGAGGAACTGAAAAACTATCTTCAAGACAATTCCATCCAAACAGTTATTCATACGGCTTCTTGCTTCTTGTTCACTGTACATCCCTCAGAGATCAACGGATTGATTCAAAGTAATATTCAATTTGGCACGCATCTTTTGGAAGCGACAAAGGGAACACAGGTAGAGTGGTTTATTAACACCGGCAGTTCATGGCAAAATGCTTCAGTGAACTTGTATTCCGCAACGAAAGAAGCCTTTGAAGTAATCCTAAAGTTTTATACTGATTCGACTCCTCTCAAAAGCGTCACTCTTAAGTTGTTTGACACTTATGGGCCCAAAGACCAGCGAAGAAAAATCATTTCGATTCTAAAAGAGCAACTGGATCAGCCAGAACCATTGGCCATGTCGAGCGGTCAACAGCTCCTTGATCTTTGCCATATCCAAGATATCGCGCGGGCCTATGCCCATGTGCTTCAGCTCATTTCACAGAAACAGACTTCCGCCATCGAAGGAAAATGTTTTGGCTTAAGCTCAGGTGAACATGTCAGTTTGAGAGAACTCGCTCAGATGATGGAGCACATGACCCAGAAAAAGCTTTTGATTGCTTGGGGCGCCCGGCCGTTGCGAGAGCGGGAAGTCATGACCCCTTGGAATAGCTTTAATCCCCTCCCTGGTTGGTCACCCCTCATGGGTCTGCGCGAAAGATTGCAAGAGTTCTTGCTCGCCTCTGGCCCGGACGCGAGCTTTAAGCAAGAATAGCCCCATAAGAGGGATCACTGTGAAAGTTGCGATATTTGCGGGGGGCGAAGGCTCACGCCTTAGACCTGACCAAGAATCAATTCCAAAGCCACTTGTGAGGATTGGTGATCGACCGATTATCTGGCACATCATGAAGATGTATGCCACTCAAGGCATTAAAGATTTTATCCTGCTGCTTGGGCACAAAGCTGACGATTTTAAAGTTCTCAACGATCTTATAGAACCTGATTGGAAAATCACATTGCTCAATACGGGCACAGATACCATGACAGGGTCTCGTCTTTTTGCCGCCAAATCTTTGTTGCAAGATCAAACCTTCATGCTGACGTACGCTGATGGCTTAGCCGATATCGATTTCAAAAAACTTTTAAGTTTCCATCAAGAAAAGAAAAAAACTGTCACGGCCACTGGAATTAACCCGCGACTTCCCTACGGCCTGATGTCACTGACCAGCGATGGAACTGTCACTAGCTTTCAAGAGAAGCCGCGCCTAGAAGCCACTTGGATCAATGGCGGCTTCTTTGTCTGCGAGCCCAAGATCTTTGAGTATCTTTCCGATGACAAGCAGCTCGTTTTTGAGAATGCCCCTTTAGAAAAAGTCGCCACGGCCCAAGAACTGGTTTGCTATAAGCATGCGGGGTTTTGGGATTGTATGGATCATCCACAAGATCAGTACCGATTGAATGAATTGTGGAATCGTCAGCAAGCCCCTTGGAAAAAATGGTCTTAAGTAAAAGCTATCAACACAAAAAAGTTTTAGTGACTGGTCATAACGGCTTTAAGGGCTCGTGGCTTTGTCTGTGGCTAGAGATGTTGGGCGCTAAGGTCATGGGTGTTTCTCTTCCTGCTGGCGATGGGCATGGACACGCGAAGTCTTTAAAACTTTCCCAAGACTTCAAAGAGCTTGATGTACGCGATGAAGAGGGCCTGCGCAAAGTCTTCAACTCATTTCAACCTGAGATGGTATTTCACTTAGCGGCACAGCCTTTGGTGGGAAAATCTTTCTTGGAACCTCATCACACCTTCGATGTGAACTTCAGAGGAACGCTCAATGTTTTAGAATGTGTACGTGCCACCAGCTCTGTGAGTTCTATTGTTTGTGTGACATCGGATAAGGTCTACGCAGAACCCAGCACGGCCGGAACCCTCAGTGAATCGGCCCCCCTCGGTGGACATTCTCCCTATGCCGCCTCCAAAGCTGCCAGCGAGATCATTCTAGCGAGCTATCAGCGCTGCTACTTCAACACACCAGAACAACCGATGCTCGGAATTGCCCGGGCGGGCAATATTCTAGGCGGTGGCGATTGGGGAGAACAGCGCCTCGTTCCTGATATCATCCGTGCGGCTTTTGAAGGGAAAGCCCTTTCGGTACGTCATCTTCACTATCAACGAAGTTGGCTGCATGTGTTTGATGTCGTTCATGGCTATCTCGCATTAGGTGCCGAACTCATACAGCGAAATCCCAAAGCATCGGGCGCATTTAATCTCGGGCCAGGTCCGCAGGGTCTCAAGTCAGTTGCCGATGTCTTGGCATCAGCACGAAAACATCTCCCTCAGTTAGCAGTAATCAACAACGCGACAAATAGCTATCACGAAGAGGCGGCGATCTCTTTAGATGCTTCCAAAGCTCGTAACGTTTTGGGGTGGCGCAATTTTCTTTCTTTTGAAGAATCCATGGGGCTGACGATGGAGTGGTACCGTCAGTACTACGAAAATCAACGGATCGTTTCACGAGAAATGCTAGCGGATTTTGTTAAGAGAATTTCTCAATCTTCATAAGCCCCATTCTGCTCATTTGATAACAGAAGAGTCCCCACAGGATATTCAAACCGTAGACGATACACTGATAAAAACTCACACTTTTTGATTCGGGGCCGTAATGGGTTGGAATGGTTCTTTCCGCAATCCGCATCTTGGCCTGCACCAACTGAATGATAACATCGGCATCAAAGTGATAATTGTCGGCGCATTTCTCAAAAGCAATTTTGCGGAGTGCTTGGCAGCTATAGATGCGATAACCAGAATGAAATTCACTTAAAGACGTTCGCAGAACAAGATTCTGGACGAAGGTCAGTGCCTTGTTTGAGACATAACGATAGAGAGGCATACCACCGGCTAATGGATCTCCTGTCATACGAGAACCAAAGAGCATATCGGCTTCACCCGCCAGCATCGGTGAGAGCAAATCCTGCAAGGCTTCAGGGGCGTACTGTCCATCACCATGAACCATCGCCACCACATCAAGGCCTTGATTCAAAGCGTGCCGATAGGCCACCTTCTGACTTCCGCCGTAGCCCAAGTTCTGTGGATTACGAAGGACATGAAGCTTCGTTAGGGAATGCTTTTCTTTGTAGCGCAGAACTTCCGCTACCGTTTGATCCGTACTGCCATTATCCACCACGAAGATCTCAGCCGCTGAATCGACTACCGACTGAGGCAAACGCTGAAGGACGGAAACAATGGTTATCTCCACATTCCAGGCCGGGATGAATATCGCGAAGCGTTTCATAAGTTATCTTGAGCTTAAGTTAACTCTCGTCAGGTTGTCACTCTACAGAGAAACTAGAACCTGCTTATGCTATTTAACTCCCTCGAGTTTATTTTTATCTTCCTACCCCTGGTGCTGGGTGGTTTTTATTTTCTCTCTCACCGAGAGCTTCATCGCCTTATAACGCCATGGCTCCTCGTCGCCTCGCTCTTTTTTTACGCCTACTGGGATCTTCGTTTTGTTCCCCTCATGATCTTTTCTATTCTGATCAATTATGGATTTTCTCGCCTTATAACCCGTCAGACAAAAAAGGCTCAGACCTACTTTATAGCCGGCGTCGTCTTTAATCTTGGACTGCTGATCTTTTACAAATACTCCACTTTTTCTTCGGTGGCCGTATCTCAAGTCGTCTTGCCTCTCGCGATAAGCTTCTACACTTTTCAGCAAATCTCCTATCTCGCCGACTGTCGTCAGCTCAAGCAAGTTCCTTACTCAATGCTTAACTACACACTTTTTGTCACTTTCTTCCCGCAATTGATTGCTGGCCCTATTCTACACCACCATGAGCTCATGCCTCAGCTGCTAGATGAGAAAAAAAGAAAATGGCAGTCTGATAACTTTGTCATGGGCCTTAATCTTTTTGCGTTGGGGCTTTTTAAGAAAGTTATCATTGCAGACCAGCTCGCCATTTTTGCCAACGTCGGCTTTGACAAGGTTCAGATGTTAGGTTGGCTTGATGCCTGGCTCGCGTCGATTTCATACTCGTTTCAACTCTACTTCGATTTCTGCGGTTATTCTGAAATGGCGCTTGGATTAGCGCTGTTTTTTAATATCAAGATTCCCTTTAATTTTAGAAATCCCTATCGTGCACGGACCATCCAAGAATTCTGGGCGGGCTGGCATATGACACTGACTCGTTGGTTTCAAGACTATCTTTACTACCCACTCGCTCTCCAATTCCTGCGCTCAAATTCTTCGCGCTTTTATCAGTACCTTCCCCACTTGATCGTCTTTATTCTGATCGGCTTGTGGCACGGCTCAGGTTGGACTTTTTTAGTGTTTGGCGCGCTCCATGGAGTGGCCCTGCTCATTCATCAAGAATTGCGTCGACAAAAATGGCGACTGCCGGCACTGATCGCGTGGATTCTTACTTTTAGCTTTGTGAATTTCACCTGGGTGTTCTTTCGTGCACCAGATCTTCCAACGGCTTTCAACATGGTGAAGGCGATGATGGGTTTAAGAGGGCCAAGCATGGGAACTGCTTTGGCAGATTTCATGTCTCGCATTAACCTCGATCCCCTAATGTCGCCGGCATCTACCAACTCCTTTGCCACCCTTAGGACAGTCTTCATCATTCTCTTTGCCTTGTGGATTGCCCTCAAATGGGAAGATGGAAAGAGTTCATTGTCCGTCATGCGAGGGGCGCTGCTCTTTGGCCTCTCTCTCTTTGCCATGACTATTATGCAACAATCTGAATTCCTCTATTTCAACTTTTGACCATGAAGAAAATATTATCTTTTGCAGTCATCAGCTTACTTGTCTTCTCAGCTCTTCAACTGGGTCTTGCGACTTATTTAAAATGGCGCGTTGCCAGCGGTCATTGGATTGAGTCGGTGGCGTCAAAAAGTGAATTGCTGAAGCAGCGTCACGGTGTGAAATTCATTCTCTTAGGAACATCAACGACACAAAACCATTTCAACACTCTCTGGATGTCCGAGCATGGACTCGAGTCTTTCAACTTCGGACTTCCTGGACGTTATTGGGAAGATTTTCCTTCCATCCTCCAGAGCTTCGAATCATCAAAAGCAACGGATGTCGTACTGAATTTACCTGCGAGAGCTTTTCTCCACCCTGTCAGCTGTCCTGCATTCCGCACGTTTTATGATTTTGCGTTTTTCTATCAGCTTAAAGGCTTTGCGTGTGTGCACAAATTTAATCTGCGCCACCTCTTTCCTCTCTACAGTGATTGGCCTTTTATAGGTGATGTCTTTAAGCCTACAAAGGATTATTACGAGAGCGTTCTTTTACATTACGGCACTGATCTTGAACTTGATCCTCGTCAGATTAATTATGCTCGCGGCAATGAAAAACGTTCTGTGGTCACTTTTGAAAACGGGGATGGTGCCGTCTTCGCTGACAGCGTTCAAAAATCACAGGCGAGTCGCCGACAGATGCGAATGGTTGATAAAAGTTCCCAGGCACTTCATCCAGAAGCCCTCAAGTTCTTAAGTCTGCTCGCAGCAGAAATTCAGAGACAGGGCAAACGTTTGACCGTTGTTTTAGAGCCTCGTATGGCCAATGAAACAATCCTGATTAATACGGCCCAACTCCGTAGCGCACTGGGGCCGCAAGTCAATCTCGTCACAAATCATGCCTGGTCAATTCCTTCTCATCATTGGGCCGACTTCATGCACCTAAAGCCTGTCGCAGCGCAGTTTTATACTGAGCTCGTGACCTGCCAGCTCAAGCATGCCGGCATGCACCCAAGCTGCCAGAGTTCCTTGGAAAAACTCACATCCGTGCTACCCTAAGGGCGATGTCAAAAGAGCTTTCTCCGTCTCGAATTATTGTTCTTTATTCGCTGCCACGCTCTGGCAGCACCTACGTCGACAAAGCACTTCGAACCTACTTCGCAACTCATTATGGTCACACCGCTTTGTCCGAACTTTTTAATCTCAACTTGCCAGTACAGTTTAATCAAAACGAGTTTCAGCTTGACCATAGTTCTTGGAAAGATGTGACCTATGCCGAAGGGCTCGATCAAGAAGAGCACCTCGCTAAACGAATTGAACGCTTCAATCAACTGACTCAACAATCCAAGGGGCCCTACAGTCTTAAAGTCTTAGGTGCTCAGCTGGACAAGAAATATGCCATTCGTCTCATGGAAGAGAGCACAGTCTATTTTTCCTATCGCGAAAACTGCTGGGAACATCTGCTGAGCTTTCTGATTTCTTTCCAAACAAATCAATTCTATGAAAACGATCTGATCAAATGGGAGCCCAACTCATTGGTCGCTGATCACACACTTTTCAAAAAATTCTGCTGGCTTCAACTGCGGTACAAACTTCTGCGCGAAGTCTTCCCGCAAGCTGTCGAGATCTCTTTTGAAAAACTCCTACAGCAGAGTGGAGGCTACATGCGCTCTCTTGGATTTACCCAAGATTTCTCATGGGAAAGTGTGGAGTATCCCCAAAAGCAAAACTCTAACGACAAACAACTCGCATTTTCTAATCTCGAAGAACTAAAGGCTTGGTATCGAGCTTCATGGCTCATGGAGCGCTATACTCTATGAACCGCCAAGAGATCGAGGCCCATGTCTCACAACATTTTATTGAGCACTTCAAACCGAATAAACCGTTTCATTCACAGCTAGAGCGCCACGACGTGCCTGACTGGAGTTCGCTGAACCATGTGCTATTTTTTATTCGATTAGAAAAAAGTCTCCAGATTAAATTTACCGGCGAAGAGCTCATCGGTGCCACACGCGTAGACATGATTTTTGATTTGGTGGAAAGGAAGCTTCATGCAGCTTCTTGATAAAACAAAAGTCTTTCAGAAGGCTTATCAGATCAACCAACTTGAGACGGCGCTTCTTTCGCTTTTCGGAAAAGGCGAACTACGCGGCACGATTCATACCTGCCTAGGCCAAGAGATGATCTCGGCTGTCTTCGCTCAATTAGTTAGTGGCGAGGATGTTGTTTTCTCGAATCATCGCTGTCATGGACATTTCTTAGCGAAACATGACTCTCCTTTTGAGCTCATTGCAGAAATCATGGGAAAAGCCGACGGTGTGGTTCAGGGCCGCGGCGGAAGTCAGCATCTCATCACTTCAACATTTTATGCCAACGGCATCCTGGGCGGAACCACCGCCTTGGCCTGTGGACGCGCCTTTGCGCTTAAAAGAAAAAACGAGAAAGGCATCTCCGTTTGTTTTCTCGGTGACGGGGCACTTCATGAAGGCCTTGTTTATGAAGCGATGAATATCGCTGCGAAATGGCAGCTCCCTATTCTTTTTATTCTTGAAAACAACCAGATCGCACAATCTACTGCTCAAGCAGAGACTTTGGCCGGAAGTATTCAAGGACGTGCTCAAGCCTTTGGATTGAACTACCTTAAAGCCGATATCTGGAACATTGATGAGCTGTTCAGCAAAATGCAGCAAGGCTTCACCCAAGCCCAAAATTTCCAGGCGAGCTTCCTTGAAGTAGGCTGCTATCGCTTGGCCCCACACTCCAAAGGTGATGATCACAGACCAGAAGCAGAGAAAGAGCATTATCGATCGATTGATCCCCTGCTCGTGCATTCAAAGAATTTATCTCAAGAAGAAAATCTCGCCTTTGAGAAGATCGCCCAATCTATACAGCAGGACATACTTCGTGCGCGCGAATCGGCAGCGCCAGTTGCTGGCAAGCTTACTTGGCCGGACGTGGTTTCTTTTCCTCTGGCGGACTTAAAGACCACGCTCCTGGCAAAACTTAACTCTTCATTGCACACATGGCTCGCCCAAGATGCCCAGAACATCTTCATTGGAGAAGACCTGCGTGATCCCTATGGTGGAGCTTTCAAAGTAAGTAAAGGCCTCTCTACTCTTTATCCTGAGCAAGTATTCAACTTCCCTACCAGTGAAGCTGCTCTGATAGGCTTTGCCAGTGGGGCCTCCATGGGAGGACTCTCGGTTGTCGTTGAAATCATGTTTGCTGATTTCATGGGGCTAGTTTTTGATCAGCTTTATAACCACGCCACCAAGCTTAAAGCTTTAAGCCACGACGCCAGCTCGGGGAATTTTCTTATCCGAACTCCCACTGGCGGTGGCAGAGGCTACGGACCTACCCACAGCCAATCCCCTGAAAAATACTTTGCCATCATGCCAGGCCTCCATGTTTTTTTACTCCATCATCGCGTTGCCATTGCTGATTTTTACGCCAGCATGATGAAAAACCTGAATGTTCCCACAATCGTTTTTGAGCCTAAGGCGCTTTACGATTCTATCCCGGTTGGTCTTCCGGCAAATTGGAGTGTCTCCACAACACCACTCAACTCCACGGTTGTTTCTTCTCATCGAGTCGCCGATGTCACGCTCGTGGCGTTAGGTGCGATGAGTGTTTTGGCCGAAGAAGCGATGAGACAGCTGGTTGAAGAAGAAGTGCAGGTTGATTTAATTCTCCCGCTCATTCTTCATAAGCTTGATCTTGAATGTGTTGTTCAATCACTCCGTCATTCCGCAAGACTTGTCGTTGTTGAAGAAGGAACGGAAGGCGCTGGTTTTGCTGAGAGATTAATTGCCCAACTTCATCAAAAAGTATCCTTCACTCACAGGATTGTCTGTTCGCCGGCCGGAATTGTTCCCGCCGCGGCCAATCTTGAGACCGACTTCTTGCCTAGTTGTCGCAACATCTTTGTCGCCTGCTGCGAGGTCTTCGATGAGTGAATCTGCCATCATTCGTATTCCACGCTCGAGTGCCAACGACAACTACGCACTTATCACTCGCCTATATGCCCAATCCGGACAAATGCTGAAAGCCGGTGAGCTGATCGCTGAAATTGAATCGACGAAGACCCAAGTTGAAATTCATGCGCCGGTGGCGGGACCGCTACGACTTTTATGCCAAGAAGGTGATCGTTTAGTGGTGGGTGCAGTTATGGCGCATATTGGACAACCTGCTGCAGAGACATTAACTGTGACTGAGGCCGGGCGCTTTACTCTCAAGGCACGCAAACTCATGAGGCAGTATCATCTCAGTGAAGAAACATTTGCTCATCTCTCGCGAGTCAAAGAAGAAGATATTCAGCAATATATTCGAGAGAACCTGTATTACCCCTTAACTGAAACACACAACAAAAAGTTTGAGGTTGAGCAACTCCTCGCCAACCCTGCTTTGCCCTTTCAAAGTGTCACGAGTCTTAATCTTAAAACCGCTCCGATGGATGAGTTCATTGCCCGAAGTGGTTTGCAGATCAGTATCCCTGATCTGTTGCTCTTTCATCTTTCACGACTGCTTAAATCCTACCCAAGACTTAATGGCTTTTATCAGCAGGGCCCTCAGAGCTATCGCCAAGTGAATTTGGGCATGACACTGAATATGCAGGACCTTGGGCTAAAGATCGTAACGATCAGAAACGCTGAGCAACTCTCCTTGCAGGATTTAGCAGCGCAGATTAAAGAATTACAGTTACGCTATCTGCGACAAGAACTCACACCTCAAGAACTTTCTGGCGCCACCTTCACACTCACAAGTCTCTTTCATCTTGGTTTGAATCATTTCGTTCCGCTACTCCCCCCACAGCAAGCAGCCATCCTGGGAGTCAGTTCTCCTCAAGACACAGGAACTATCGAGATCACACTCAGTTTTGATCATCGACAGACTGATGGAATGGAAGCAGCGGAGTTTTTAAATGCACTCAAAGCAGCTAGTGCGATGAAATGAAACGCTTCTCATGAAGATGTTTCAACGCTTTGATGGTCGCATCTTGTGCTGATTTACCACTGTCCTGCCCAACCCATTCGTGAAGCCCTACTTTTAAGTGTGCACGGCAAATCACTTGGTGGGGGCCATTGGATTCGAGAGTAAGTTCACAGCTCGATTTTTCTATTTTTGTATCAGCGGTGTGTTGCTCAAGCCATTTCTCTAATTGGCGGTTGAGAACTTTAACATCGTGACGGTCCACTTTCAGATCATTAAAGATAATTCGACTTTCCATGTCTCATTCTCCTTTGGCTAAAACCAGGTGCTAGGCAGAGCACCGATGATAATTAGACACAATGTTGCAAAGAGCAGTTGGTAAAGCACATGAGCTCCTTTGTTATGGGAACTCCCCTAAACGAAATGCTACGCCCTGAAAAAAAACATGCAAGGGCCTCATGGTTAGACATGAATCATTTTAGGAATTTAGCTCTGAATGACTGAGTTTTAACTTACGAGAATCTCGATCATGAAGTGAAACGGTTTGTTATGTAAGAACGCCGGTAAAAACGAGACGAATGTCA
Organism: Callophyllis flabellulata; assembly: GCA_032270525.1. Lineage (NCBI taxonomy): Eukaryota > Rhodophyta > Florideophyceae > Gigartinales > Kallymeniaceae > Callophyllis > Callophyllis flabellulata. The sequence continues at coordinate 1,666 of JAUJPK010077759.1, read as the reverse complement.
CCGCTATACCAAAGCATTCCACTTTCATCGATGCGCACACGATGCTCGCCACCCTTGGTGATGACTTTCATATCACCGCTCCAACCGTGAAAAGCACGGCAGGCCCATGCGACAGCAGCGACACCCGTGCCACAAGACCATGTCTCACCTTCTACACCACGCTCGAAGACACGCAAGTGCACGGTGGGCTGAGCCGGATCGGCGACAGAAATAAAATCGACGTTGGTGCCACGAGGGAACACACGATGATGGCGCAAGCGCGGCGCCTCTCCCATGAAATCGATTTTTTCAACATCTGGTACTTCAAGCACGAGATGAGGAACACCCGTGTTGACGTAATACCAGCGTGAGTACGAGCTAAAGAGATCAGGCGGCAGAGTGACATCTTGGCGTTGTTCACTCATTTGTATCCACAAGCGATCATCTTCTAGACGGGCGTGGTAAACACCGTTCATGGTTTTGAATTTAACTTCTTGGCAGCCACTTTTTTTCTGCATGTAATGCCAGGCCGCTGCGCGAGCTGCGTTTCCACACATCTCGGCTTCACCACCGTCGGCATTCCAAAGACGGAAACGAAAATCAAAATCCGGACTCAATGTCAGTTCGGCCACACCATCAGCGCCAACACCAAAAGCAGCATCACAAAGATTTTTAATTTCTAGTGCCGAGGGAGTCGCACCACCTTGCAAGTGATCAAGCAAGATGAAGTGATTTCCGTTAGCCGAGTATTTGACGAAGTTTTTTGTCATCGGTTCAGTCTAGCCCTAACCGCGTTTGTTCTCAAGACCGGCTTCCACAAACCACTGACGAACTTCTTCTACATTGGTGATCAGCTGTTCATTGTTTGTGCGGCTTTGCTTGGGGGGTGGGATGACCTTGTCCCATTCAAAGGGAAGATCGAAGCCTAACTGCGCCATATAAGGTCCACCTTCCCGCAGAAAGCGCTCAAAGCAGATCTCAATTTCTGGTGAGAACAGTGTTTTGATTCGCTGATACATACGGCGCTCTGTGATGAAACGAACGAAACTTATTTTTTCGGCCACGATATGCTTGCCCTGCCAATCAATACCATCGATCTCGTAGTACACGCCGGTCTGATAAGAAAGGATAAAACTCAAAAGCTGCTCCCACTCATTTTGTCGATACGACAAAATGACCTCGCAATCCTTAAACAGCTTATAGAAACCCTCATGCGACAGTTGATGACCGAGAGTCTTGAAGTAGTAACGCCCGCGGCTTTGTTGCAGCCACTGGAGGCGTTGATCCTTAATGACCATCATCTCTTCTTTCGTGAATGTGGCCTGTGTCCAATTCTTGATATCAACCACCGGCTCACCGTCAGCAAAGCTTACGGGTAAAGCGGTGTTGAAATATTCAGAGAGAGGGCGATGGCCACCATGTTGAGCGAAGTATTCTCTCAGCGCCACCTCAACGTAAGTGCTTCCACTCCGAGGCTGGCAGTAATGAGCGATGAGTCTTTGATTGATCAAATTTTAGAGCTAAGAGGGGCAGGAAGTCGTAGAACCGTAAGCACAAATGCCATACACGATCACTTCTTCGCTGAAGTTATCAGTCACAAGGCTGAGCTTTTGCATCTCGCCGAAACCTTGGAATTCTTTTTTTTCTTCGTCATTATTGGCCATAACTTATTATATACTAAATTAGA